>CM062291.1:374963062-375089817 GCA_031216915.1 Pictodentalium vernedei
GAGTTGTTGCTATGTCCTTTACTCATCATACTTCCGGGCTTTTGGGCCCCTTTTGACAGAGAGCTACAAAAGAGGCGGATTCAGTGCATTCTGTGCACTGCGTTTTATTCCCAACGAAGGTTACCCCAAGAGCTTCCGCCACATGTCCTCTGTTTCAGACATACAGTGTCCTGATTTTGTACACCGAGACGCACCTTACGTCTGACCATCCGCACCACAGCTGCGTGAATACTATTATCATGATGCCAATCCTTGACACTTCTTCATACCAGTATCTACAACCATAACGGACCTACTGTACCTTGGTACCCACCCCCCAAAAAAAAACCAAGCCTTTCCGCACTGTCACATGACATGTTGCTTGTCTTTGACTTAGAGCCCTATTGGGCCGCTGACAATTTTTTTCAAAATACCACACACCCGAATTCGACGCCTATCACCGTCTATTGTACCAGCATGTACTACTTGTGACCCTGTGTGCCAACACCTGACCACAAATCGGCACCATATTTCACATGTACCTCCGCCCAGGGCCATAGGGTCGTTTACAGGAAATGTCGACCTTACGTGAAGGATATCCACTGCTCCTCACACCTACCCGTATTAACCATCTGGCAATAATTTAATAACTCATTGTTTTTACTGCCATTTCTCTATCGGGGAACATTCCTGCCATCAAAACAGTTTTTGATTTAATCCAATCTACGACTGTCACATGGTAATTACTTTATGACATTCCTGTACAAACACTTCGGTTCCACCTTAATCTGTACAACCTGTACCTGGTATTCGACGATTGTCTAACAAAAACACAACAATCAACTAACAAAGACACACCTCCAGTCTCAGCCAATCACTGCATCGTTCCAGCAACCAATCACAGCATCTCCTGACATCATATGCTCACCTGCAGGTGATCTTGCACCATCCCGACATTCATTTTCAATTGTGCTGTGAGTGACTTCAGTTCGTTAATTAGCAGCAGTTTTGAAACGTTTTCACAATACAAAATCTGGGATTCACCAATTTGTGACATTTTACCTATTGTTTCTACCACTGCACTCTGCGGCACAACTGTATATACACCTTTTCCTACACAGGTAGTTATTCCGACCCAACACTTTGCTTTCGTTATTCTCGTTTCCATTTTTTAATTTTGTGTTATTTTTATTTGATCGTGTTGACTGCCGAACCAGCCATTGTGACCCATTCACGTGTCACCCCGACACTGTCACATTTATACTTCACACGATCCTTTCCACTTTCCTGGTGAATTACACATGGGTGACCCACACCCTTTGTACGTCGACCCACAACGCTAAAAGGATAGCTTCCAGAAAGCATTCTCGAGCTAACATTCTAAGCTCTTGGCACTCAGATTGGTACTCAACAATTATCACAATTCCACCTTCCTAGTGAAGTATAAACCGGTGACCTGCACCAGTTTTTACGTCGACCCATGATGTTCAAAGATACCTTCCCAAAAGCATTATCAAGCTGACACTTTCAGCCCCTGGAGCTTGGATTGGTATCCAATAATCATCACATTGGGCTTGAACACTTCCCACACAGCTGGCTACCAAACCTACAGCTCTCCATTGTGTTTTCCTGGTTCTCAGTTAACCACAATATCAACACAATAAAGTCGCAACACTTCCCGACTTTCACACTCACAGCTGCTTTACCTAAGTCGCTATCACTGTTAATCCTGTCCATCGGGTTCACACTTCGGACAACCGGAGAGACTCCCACCCACCCTGGGTTGGGTTTGTAACAGTTCCACCGAAATAAACAGATCTCTGTATTTGTTTGTTTGATAAGGTCGTACAGGCCAAAACCTTGGTTACACTTTGCGGAAGTTAATTCCGGACAAATACCAATAGAGGTTCACCTCACCTATCAATTTTTCTACCTCAACTCCACAATGGAGTCTTTACAACCTGAAACACACCGTAAGCTCCGACTACAACTCAATAATACTCGGAGGCTCATGTTTCGGGAAGCTGATGCACACCACAAGCACTGCATTTACCAAGAATGCAACTCACAAAATGTCGTGCCAGCAGATCTTCTCAATACCATAAATACTGATTTACGCCGTACTGTCGACGGCCTGCTCAAATTTGAGAATGATATATCGTCGGACATCGAAGAGCTTGCTCGCCAAACCACTCAGCGTTTGACACACTGTCTACAGACACAATACAGGAAGCGCATTTCAGACCTAGAAGTCGAGATATCCGAGTACCTCAATAACCTGCTCCCTCCTAATATCATTGAGCAGGACCAGCCTGCCTTTCTTGAGCTCTTCCATAACACCATTTCACGCTTCTCAGCGTCGACCTTACCTAATATTGGCTAACAAACGCCCAGCGTTATAAAGAGACTATGGCCGCAGCTGTTCCAACCCCCAACCAGGGCTTTGACGCAGTAGCAGCTGCCTCAGTATCCCCCCTGAACACACGGGGGAACGCAATCCACTCTCCGAGTGGACATTCCTCTCATCAATCAAGTATACGCCTCCCAAAGCGTTCTCATCAAGCAATTATATCAATGGATACTCACCCCACCTCCGCTGATTCACCTCTGAGCACACCCAAGCGTCAGAGATTAGGAATGACCAACATTCTCCCCCCCCCCCCCCCCCAGCTGAACACCTCGGTGTAGTACACGTCAAGCACCTGAGGCTCTTAAGGCTACCTCTTCTGTCAGTCCCATGCAGGGACATGGTGCCGCGGCACAGGTTACCACCGCAGCTGTACTCAGTACACTCAGGACCCCTTGTAGTGGCTCACTACCACAGTCACAGGTCACCTTGCCAGAAGAAGATTGGCCCCCTCAGCTCTTGTACTGTTTACAAGCCCAATGGCAATACCGTACCCATGGCCTGTACTACCACGGACATACAACCTGTATTAATCACCACCGAATCAGCTGGCCCCAAGCCACTGAACACCATTCTATCCACCGACAGGTCCACCTGTCCCTTGGTGTCGGACTCCAACCCTCCGCAGTCGGAGGATGACAGATTCCAGCATTGGCACCATTAGTTGTCCTACTAATACCTCCTCAGAGAGCATTCAGTTCACCTACAGGACTTCAGATGAGCAGGGATGCCTGTCCCCTTCCGCTGAACACAGCGCGTTGGACGCAGGCCTCTCCTCTCTACTTGCGGCCAAATCGGATGACTCTTCCCATCCTTGTTCAAGCACCCAAACCATGGCCAAGCCATGCATAGATAACATTGATCAATGTTTACCTCTGCACTCACCAAATTTGCCCATAAATATACCAGAGAGGGCATTTTACTCAATCTAAGCAAGATAGCCGGGACTAAACAAGCCTGACTAGGCCACCGTGCCCCTGTCAGCAAAGCTCAACCTTCCACAACTCACTGTCCGGCCCGGCACCGCAGACCGACTAACAAAAAAGTACTCCCAACACGTCAAATGCGCGACACACACAACATCAAATGGAACGACAGCTCTGTCAGCCTGTGCGGTGAGGTGAGACTAACACACATATTAGCAATCTGTCAAATTACACTCTCGGTACACATGAGAAAATTGTGCTGGGGAAGGGGTTAAAATTTATACCAACGCCTCAACAACCTTCCAGGTCCTTCTTCAAGGAAGACATACAATTGCTTCATAATAGAATGCGATTGAGGGTTATGCATGCTGATCAACAGCAGCGGTTCATTAACCCATTTCATAAAAACACCAATACTTCTCCCACTACCTGTCACAACATCAGTGGAAACATACCTATCGAAAACAAAAATGGAACTTCAATGTTGCCTTTACCCACCACAGTTATGCTGTTGCTGCGATAATATGACCAAAGCGGGGCGCATTGCACTATTCACACTCCCGACGTAATTGCAGCATTGTTATTAAACAGTTGAATAAGGGCAAATCAACTGTCTTACTTGATCGCACAACCTATGTGTCTGAGGGCCTGAGACAACTCACCTCGGCTCTACTTTATCAGCCGTTCCCCTATGATATAACGGCACTCACTGCCTGTTTAGTTCGAAACCATTTGGAACACATGTACCACAATCATGAAATTGATCACAAAATGTGCAGATCGCTCAAACCTCATATGGATAACACACGGCAGCCTGTCCTTTATCTTCTACCTAAGATACACAAGAACCCACCCACCACGGGCAGGCCAATTATCGCGGGCTGCAGCAGTCCCACTGCTTCCATTTCCGGGCTACTGGACATCTTCCTTGTTCCCATTGTGAAGAAACAACATACACACATACGGGACACTGCTCATTTCATTCAACTCATTGAGGAATCACCTATACCTCCGGGCTCCATCCTCATTCCGCTGATATTGCTAATATGTACACTAACATATCACACGAGGAGACTCTAGCAGCGGCTGAACAAGCTCTAACCGAGCACCGAAATATACCTTATGTCATCCGGAGGCCATCAACTGCTTCGCTTTAAACACTCCTCAAGCTGATCCTCAAGCGCAACTGCTTCCAATTCAATGAGCAGACATACATACAAACCTTGGGAGCTGCCATGGGCAGTAAAGCAAGTCCCGAAATAGCCGACATTTCAGTCCATATCTGGGAGACCAAATTCCTTTCAATGGACCAGGGTAATATTCACAAATGGCTCCGCTACCGTGATGATACTTTCATCATCTGGACAGGCTCCACACAGGACCTGCATGCCTTCATGGAAAGAGCCAACCAGTCACACCCGACATTTCGCTTCGTTTACAAGGCCTCAACCACTCAGGTCACTTTCCTCGATACCGAGATTTACAAAGGCGATCACATCAAGCCGACGGAAACATTCCAATACCTTCACCGCCTGTCGGCCCATCCTCCGGCCATATTCAGGGGATTCATCAAAGGTGAACTAATACTAATACGTTTTGTACGTAATAACTCTACTGAAGCACATTATACACACTACAAGGAACAGTTTGCCCGTAAACTACTACGGGGTTATACCGAACAAGAGATTGAACCCATTCTCTCCACTGTCAAATTCTCTGATCGACCAACTTTACTCACAAATACCAACCTAGGTCAGAGTAATAATGCCTATAGGGAACCTCCATTGGTCTTCACCACTATTTACAACCCATTTATTTCCAAAATTAAGAAAGCACTGCTTAAATACTGGGAACTCCTGTCTACCAATACCAAACTACGGAAGCTATTTCCGGAACCTCCAATCCTAGTGTTCAAACATGGCACGAATCTCCGTGACATCCTGGTACGTGCCCGTCTCCCGCCTGAACATCAAGGGCTCAGATCAGCCTGCCCGTGGTCCACCAAGTCCACCACTTAGCGGTACACTCTACTAAATAACTCATACAACCATGGCTACACCCACCACCTGGGTATTTCTAGTCTACAACTCCTTCGGCCCCTCTCTCCACAGAGGTGGGTTACATTGGGCGTTTCTGTGATCGGTGACCCATCGATTATATGCCTCACTGGCTTATAATCAGATTCCATCTGGTCCTTACCCTCCCAAGAGGATTGATCCATCCAGGGGCAAGTCCACCCAGGACTACATAGGTCCCCCCACCACGCACCCGTGGTGTCATTAATCTCTGTTCTTGATAACCTTGACACGAACATTCGTAATTCAAGTTGACAATTCAATAGTGACGTCCTCAACGATGTCCGCGCAAGTCTATTTACCAATGACCTTGACACGAATTACAAAACATCCGTAGCTCCAGGTAATCTTTCCTGTGATGTCTTCAACGACGCCCGTGCATCTGAAAACCGGAAGTAGTTTGCAATGAAAACACTACCTTTTGAGACGTTTACTATTACGTCCACCACGATTCTTTATACCTCACCACAGGGGTTTGGATTTTCATAATCACTCTAACGATGCATCCTATTAGATCCTCTCGCAGATCAGCTTTTCAGCAAAGAACGGCGTCAAGACCGAACCAACCATCTCGGCACCCTAGAGTTGTCATATGCCTCCTCTTGACTATTCCAAACCTATAGTAGAGGCTCTGAAAGACTAGCGGTCCAAGCATGCACGGGACTGGATAAACCACCTCCAATCATCAGACTGGACTTATACCATACGTCCACCAATTACCACAGGCATCCCAGAACAGAGGGAACGGGATCTTCAGCTAGTTGCCAAACACAGAGTGTGACAGAGGCGATAACGCACATTAACCAATGTGCCGCAAGGACCCCATCGATGGAGACACAGGCGTTGCTGATATGGCTGCCAAAATCTCCTTGCTAGTTGCCAGACAACTATTGTAAGAAGCCTCAAAGATTGGGGCTGAATCAGACACAACAGTGCAATCAACGAATGATGCTCCTGCTACCAAACAGAAATCATAGTTGTAGTCCACACTACACCTACCAACTGCCCTTTTCAGGGCCCCACAATATTCAAAAGAGTACTGCTTATAAAAACACACTGTCTAAGTTTCAAACTAACAAGCTCCCCTGAAGGAACATATGTCCAACCTATATTACAACCCACCCCCCCCCCCTTCCCCGGGGGTGATGGAGTTCTCAATGAAACCGCTCACCTACAGAACTAATTGAAGAGGACACTTCCTTTCTCTTTAATATACACTATTGCCATGCAATGACCCAAAACCCTGCACCAAGCAGGTCAGCGTTACAATTAAAATTTTGAACCCTCAGCCCACCAAGGGTTGATATGAAGTCCATCTATGGTAACCACATATTCACACCCACCATAGGTGTGCTTTATAAAGTTGTGTTCATGGGCTACCACCCAATTACAAACAAAATCATAACACCAAACACACCTACCCTCCTTCCAGATGAAGGTGGTGCCACACTTTTTTGCAAGATAATTGTCAAGAGTCTACGTGGGTCAACCACGCACGAGCTAACGTTAACAACCGGCTCAACATGACAGGCTACCAGTGCCCCTCTTGCCTTACACCTCTGTCAGACGTTCCACTTGAAGCTTGCGGGCGAACTAAGTTGCTGCTATTATGTCCTTTTCTCATCATCATCAGGAAAATTTTAATTTCTGGAGGCTCTCAGGTGGTCTCTGAAGGCACTCTGAGCTCCAAAATGGTGGAACATGTCAACAGGGAAATGAGTATTTTTGTTGGTAAAATTTGGTAAATAAAAAAAATTGGAGCTACTAACCTTAGTTCCACTGTTTTTTAAACAACTTGACAAGAAGAAGCCACGTACCAATTTACCGCACAGTGAGAAAAAGTTTTGCAACTCAAATTTCGAACATGACAAAATTCCCTTCCAAATATGGGGGCCCTGGGTGTCTGCCCATTCCTAACCCCGACGTCAACAATAATTCACTTGTCCCCATGGTTTGACACTCAGTGTTTTCCGAGACGTTGGTGCTCCATTGACCAATAATCATTCAGTTTTAATGTTGCACATCAAGGGAGCTAATTAACAGTAGCCATTCAACAAGCGTTTTGTCTTTTAAGTTTGTCTTGCGCAATCGTTAATTATTGAAGGAATTTCGAACCCTGATAATGAATAAATTCAAACAAATCGTCATGTGAGAACGTTCTGGTTCTCACTCGACGAAATGGCACTTGTCTGATCAGGGTGCGATATAAGCGGTACATACGTCAATGGCATTTTCGACCCCATGATATTCAATCTCTCTCGATCATACTGTGTCGGACATTTTTCTCGAAATCGTGAACGAAACTGAAAGTAGCACGGGTTAACGTCAATGATAGTGCGGATCACAGTAGAGGGTGCCTTTGTCTTGAGTGTGTGCGGTCTTAAAATCCGACGAGTTGTTCGTTCACGTGGATGAGGTGTCGCGTGAACGATACATTGTTCCCTAGCTTCTGTTTTGCAAGAACGAAGGGGGAATGAAACAATCGTTCACGCAAAATGTGAAGGCCTGTAACAGCCAAGGACATATCGTGTCTACGAGTTTTACGGCGGAGGAAGCCGGAGTACCCGTAGAGAACCACGAGCAACGACAGGCAGCTGCAAGCTCCCCAACATCGTAACTCCACCACACTGCAACACAGGCAGGGTTACAGTGGTTGAAGACATGCGCACCATCGACGTGCTGTGCTCCTTTGTACACTGTGTCATCATGCCCTCATGTGGACAATCAGGGTGAAGTGCCTTGCCCATGGACACGATGCGGGAGTCCGAATCAATCGCTCAGACAATCACCCATCCAAGGACTAACTGGGCTTGATGTTGCTTAACTTCGATGATCTGACGAGAACCAGTTACCACAACACTTCAGTTTATCTCCACACTATACTCCCTTTTGAGTATGCAACATACTAGCTTGTTGGACAACATGTTCTAACAATAATACAACTTTACCATTACCCTGTACAGTGCTGGGAAGAGCCCTTTTCCATACTCTCCCCACAACTGCACAGGATGACAAAAGGAGTTGTCTAAAAGAAACCAGTTTGAAATAATGATTTTATCATTTATATTTGGTTTACACTTAGGTAGGGTATGATTCTATTACACTGCTGGACTGGCATATTTATTTATTGGTATTTAAGGTCACATACTTATGCACAATGACTAATTGCGACCGTGACAGTTTTATGGGTGGAGGAAGCCGGAGTACCCGGAGAGAACCGAGCATCAACTAGCAACTGTCAGCTCCTCAACATTCTAACTCTGTTCAAGCTCCGCTCAGGCAGGGTTACAGTGGTTGAAGACATGTGCACCATCAACGTGCAGTACGCCTTATTACACGGCGTCGTACCCTTATGTATGCAACCAGGATAAAGTGCTTTGCCCAAGGAAATAATGTGGGTCGTCCCGGACGGGGATCGAACTCGGAACCTCTAGCATAGAAGTCCAACAGTCTACAACTGAGCCACCACTCTCCCTGCTGGATGGAAAGGATTATGGAGTTTGGGATTATGCAACAGGAAATATAGGATTTACATGTATAGTAAAAGACAAGTTTAATTACAGTTATGTGTTTTACAAAACAAGGGCTATATGTCGTTTGAGGTGCTGTATGCAGCTGGTAGGAGCCATAGAATAAGATCTTTCCAACAGTACCCAACACATCAAACTAGGATAAATACAAAAGTTTATTATTTTAGCGTTCAAGTGGCCGGGGAGATTTCCTAATATGAACAATGATCCCAGGTTTACTTTCATGAGGGCCAAAGTACGGTACTTAGGAATGGCACACAATAAAAAAAAACACTGCTTACTATGCTTCCCAAGCACTTACTAATTAACGATTGTTTTATTCTGGGAAATTCCATACACACTCATACAAGGGGAAATAAACCATTTTAAGCCACCTTGGCTCAAAAGGCAATTACACAATTTTATACCTATCTTCGTTATGAAAAACTGTGGTGATACTTTTCATCACCCGGGTATGAGAACCATTTGTGTTTTAACACAATAAGACATTCTGGCCCCTTCAGGCCTTGATGTCACAATAACATTCTAGCCCTTTCAGGCTCGGTGGTTACTCAGATGAATGTGTTATTAAACCTTTTGGAATAAAGGGGCATAGGGGTGTTTGATTATTAGTGCCCAGGGACGGGGTTATAGCAGAATATTGAGCAAATGACTTCTTTTCCAGAGATGGGCTTTAGACTAAAAAGGGTCTATGGGGAAATTCAACTTTTAACTAGTGAGGGTGATTCCACATCATGCACAGGATCAAGTTACATAACACTAAACGATTGGAATAATAAATGAAAGTGTCAATGACACTGTAGCTCAACTTGACAAACTTGAACTTGGTAAGTTATAAATGAAATGGCAAAATTGAAAAACAGAGTAATCCATCAATTTTTAAATGTGAACTGTAAGACTGGCTGAAGGAAGAATGTTGATACACAAATGCAGTATGTTCAGAGGTTACTGTAAATGGCAACTTTTTTCACAGAAATGAAAGCTAATCAATAGTTCTTATCAAAAGGTTTTGTCTAATGAGCACACCAAGCTAAACAAGCATACCTGGTTTCAAAGCAATCCAATCATAATGTGCCCTGTGGGGTGTGCCAAAGAGAAATATTGAGGTCTGACTAAACAGTTCTAAGAACGTCAGCCACGGCAACATTTTTTGACGGAAATTGAAGAAAATCGATAGCTCCCATCTAGAGGTCACCCCGAACAAGCATGCCAGGTTTTAAAGCAATCCAATCATAAGTGTGCCCTGTAGGGTGTGCCAAAGAGAAATATCGAGATCTTCTGACTGAACTAAGTGCTAAGAACGTTGGCAACATTTTTTGATGGAAATGGAAAAAAATCGATAGCTCCCATCTAGAGATTACCCCAAACAAGCATACCAGGTTTCAAAGCAATCCAATCATAAATGTGCCCTGTAGGGTGTGCCAAAGGGAAATATTGAGGTCTGACTAAACTAAGTTCTAAGAACATTGGCAGCGGCAACATTTTTTGACGGAAATTGAAGAAAATCGATAGCTCCCATCTAGAGGTCACCCCAAACAAGCATACCAGGTTTCAAAGCAATCCAATCATAAATGTGCCCTGTAGGGTGTGCCAAAGGAAATTGTGGACATACGTACTAACATACGTACGCCGACGGACGAAAAGTGATGGCAATAGCTCAGCTTGACTTTGTCAAGTTGAGCTAAAAAAATGATTACCCCACTGATTATTCATGGTGGAGCCAATCGGGAAGAGCTGGATATACTAGCTTTCCCACCACCTTCACCATGAATAATACTTGAAGGTATTATTCTTTACAAGCACCAGAAGGAAAACGGTACAATAATATTATGGGCAAGGGTTATAACTAGTTATAGGTCACTATATCTTTATGACAGATTTATTTACAAAGACATTTGTGAACGCGCCACCAATCAAAATTTGAAACACTGTAATTCTCTGAAATGAGCCATGTTACAATCATTCCAAAAAGCCCTGTGTGGCAAATCACGAGCTGTTGAAGGTATATAATTTTAGTAGGTTTAACCCTTTACCTAACGTAACGGCCAAAACCGGCCAGCGCTATTCTCAAAAATCGCCAATTAATTTTCATTTTTTGTCTCAAAAACATAGGTTATGACCCCTCATTGGAACGAGCTCATCGAGCTAGTTCCAATGAGGGGGTCATAACCTATGTTTTTGAGACAAAAAATGAAAAAAATTAGTTATTCAAGAATTTTTTTTGCAAGTGTCGTCTGCTTTTCATGTTAGGTAAAGGGTTAACAGCAGTACACCTTTAGGATAATTTAAGTAAACTTTTAGATTCATGCCTGGAATAAAAGAGGGGATGGAGGGTGGTAGGGTCATGAAAAGTGGATACAGTGGGGGATTGACAAAATTTACATTCCTATAGGTGGAATACAGCACCATCTCACCAAATAAAACTTCAGGCTCTCTAGTCTTCTCATGCAGATGGATCATAATCCAAGTAACTAAACAATCTTTTGCTCAATAAACTGACATTTGAGTGGGGTGTGGTAGATTCTGCAAACACAGCTACTTCAAGCTTTAGTGTATACAAGTTTATAAATCAAAAAATTTTATAGTCTTAATTGGGTTAGTGCGATTTAAAAATACACTGGCTCTTTCAAGCCTTTGTGTGATACTGACAGGTGAAAATAAAAATGGGAAGGCCTGGAAGGGGGGGGGGGGGGATATCACAAATCAATGCCAAAGAGATAAAATAGTATTGGGCCTTACTCCATTAATAATAAAATAATTTCCATAAATAAAAATAAGTGTGTGGCCACTTCTGACCTACTAAAATAAATATAATTCTACCAAATTCTGCAAAAAAACAAGAAAAATGTTACTAAGGTAACACATGCCCACCCCCCCCCCCCCCCCCTTGTGACCTTCACCTTGTAGATGCGGCGGAAACTATTAAACGCGATACACCTTCTGACTGTCCTCAACATTTGTAAAAAGTTTAACCATTGTAATATGATTCGTTTCTGAGTTATGGCTGAGACACGAATATTGATGATTTTCAGTGTGACCTTGCAATGTGACCTTGACCTTACTGACATGGCTGTGGTGTGTGACACATCCACCCATTGTCCTTTATAATTGAGCGAAGTTAGATGATTGCAGCCCTAATAGTTTTGAAGTTATGCTTGAGACACGATTTGTGACCCTGAACATATGAAGGTCAATTGTGACCTTCACCTTGCAGATGCGGCGGAAACTATTATACGCGACACACCTTCTGACTGTCCTTAACATTTGTAAAAAGTTTAACAATTGTACTATGATTTGTTTCTGAGTTATGGCTTAGATACGAATATTGACCAATTTTTAGTGGTACCTTGAAATGTGACCTTGACATTGAAGATACGAACCCGGCTATGGTGTGTGATACATCCTCCCATGGTCCTTTATAATTGTGTGAAGTTTGATGACTGTGGCCCTAACAGTTTTCGAGTTATTGGCTCGGACACACACACACACGGACGGACGGAAGCACGCACACTTCAATCACGATATGCCACCCAACTTAAATCCAGGCGCATAAAAATAATTGAAATTAACTGACCATTTTTTAGAATAGCGCAGGTCGGTCTTTGGCCGTTACATTGGGTAAAGGGTTAAAAATTCAAGGACTTTCAAGGAGTCAGGTGGATTTTCAAGTTCATTTTCTGAATTTTCAAAATTCAAGGAGTAAGATTGAAATTCAAGAACTTTTCAAGGATGTGCACACCCTGTGCTAATGTGTTTTATGCTCATCTTCAATCTCTTGGTCATTTAAATACATCTTACAAAGACAACTCCTGTCTAGTGGGTGCAGATTATGAAGATTGTTGCAATAACATTTGGGACACTTAATCTGGGCCTCGAAGCCTGGTTTATAATTCACCCTCAGAAATCTCATCTGGACCCCTCACACACGCTTGGGATTCATTTTGGATTCCACTACAATGACTGTCTCACTGACACCTGAGAAAACTACAGAAATTCAAACGTTATGCATCCAGTTATTATGCAGGGATAAGGCTGCAATTCAGTAGCTGAATTGGTAGGCAAAATGGTGGCAAGTTTTCCAGGGTTTCAGTTTGGAAAACTTTACGTAATTTAGACAATGGTAAAGATGCACTAAAACAAGCACCTGGTAATTTCAGCCATTTAATGAGCATCTCTCCAGCAGTCCAGGATAACCTGATGTACTGGATAGACCATATAACAAAATCCAATTCCCCCATTTCTCATGGCAACCCTGCGATCATTCTGCTATCAGATGCTTCAAATCTTGCATGGAGTGGTATTTTTGTAATGCAAAAAACAGGGGGGAGGTGGTCAGATGAGGAAGCAGGCCTCCACATAAATGTTAAAGAGCTTTTACCAGTTTGGGTAACTTTGCAATCATCATTCTGCAACATGTTCATCAAAAAGCATATTGAAATTCATTGACAACACAACCGTAGAGCATGTATCAATAACATGGGTGGAACCAAACACACTTGTAATCAACTGGCTCAAAAAAATATGGCACTGTGCTTTGAATAGAAAAGTGTGGTTATTGGCAACTCCTATCCCAGGTGCTCTTCATGTCGATGCGAATCACCAAAATCGACTTCATGATAATACTGAATGGAAATTAGACCCACTCATTTTTCGCAAACTTACTCAATATGGAGCATCCTCAAGATTGACCATTTTTCATCCAGACCAAATTATCAGGTGGTGCAATATGCTGCCTAGCAGTCAGATCCAGGGGCAGTTGCCGTTGATGCATTTTCCTTCCCATGGTATCACACATTGGTCTACATTGTTCCACCATTTAACTTGTTGGGAACAAGTTTGGCAAAAATTTGACCGGGACGAAACCGAGGCTTTGGTGATAGCCACCTTTTGGACCACACAATCATGGTTCTCAACATACTGTACCCAAAGAAAAAAATTTACTTTTTTGTCGGGTGACTCCCATGTTGTTCCTATCAGTGACAGTGTTGAAAAACAAAAGTAATTTACCTTAAAATTAAGACTATTAAGATTGGAGAGAAATAACAAGGGCCATTTGCTCAAAAGTGTTCAGTCATCGAAAAAGCATGTGTTGTCTGTTGACTTTTGTCACTGTTGACAGGTTCTGTTTTGTTTTTTAACTATTCCTTTTAAAATTCTACATTTTAAATTAAACTGTTATTTCAATGATAACTATTAAGCGTGTTTCGGCGAAAAAGGTACGGCTCCGAAAATATTCCGATGAAATTGAAACTTGAAAGCCTCCAGATGTGTGCACAAAATTCGAATCTAGAAAATGCACATGGCCTACTGGAAATTTCAGGAATATGGGCAGAGCTTCTAGCCTTCTAGCCAACAACCAGGACACTCAAATGTTTTGATAACTTTTTGGGAGTGTTTTACTTGAAGCTATGGAGAATTGATAGCCAAATTATTTCAGTGGTGGATTTATTTCTCTTACGAGAGCACAAATTGAATGCTGCACCGTGCACATGTTTATGAAATTATATGCTCTCATGAAGCAGACTTCTTGGACGGCGGTTTATTTTTATACCCCCGCCCGCTAGGCGGGGGTATATAGGATTCGTGTCCGTCAGTCCGGCTGTCCTTCCATTGCGAAATTGTTTAATGGAGGGTATCGTCACGCTGTAATCAACTCCTCTCCCACTTTTCAATTCACATAGTTGAAACTTCAGAATATGATCATACACACAATGAAGATGTGCAACATGTACAAAGTCTTGCGAAAATTGTTTCTTCACAGTTATTTCCCTTTCTTCAATTACATTTTCTATTTATATTTATGGTATCGCAATACACAGTGAACAACGATACGTATTGAATCGTAAGCAATGTATCGGGCGTATCACGATTAATTGTTGCAGCCCTAGAGGTGGTGGGGTTATCTTTTTGTGTCATCCTGAGAGGACACTTTCTCTAGTTGTCACTGTTTTTTGACAAGTCTTCGGCAGGAAGATCCTACATTAGCCAATCAACACCCAGTAATTTTCGAAAGACGCTAATCTCCTCTATTTAAATATACATGACACTTTTGCATCCATTTATGGGCTAAAAAGTTATGTGCGATCAAAGTTTTTCTTCAAAAAATAAATCATGACGTACATGAAAAATTCCAAAGTATCATGGACCATTGTGAAAGTGAGAAGATGATCTTTAAAATGATGGTACTCAATGTTTTCTGTTGAAGAATATCTCCTAGTCGACAGTTCCTTGAACATGATGGTTGAAAAAAAGTTACATAGGTGTTGTTTTTTTACTTGAAAATACACGTTTTGTTTGGACTTTGACGTTGTTTTTTTTTTTTAAATAATTTGTGTATCGATCTCACAAGAGTCGTTTCAGGTGGAAGGTGAATCCCTGAATAACCAACATTTATTTAAGACCACTTACTTTTGCAAAATGGCTAATTGTGTCCAAAACCTGGAGATAAATTCAAGTTCAGTCAATTGTTTAGGACATCCACCCTAGCATTGGTAACTGGGTCCTTTTTTGCCAGTAAAACAGAGCTTCTTTACCACAGACAGGATGGGGGGGCTTCCCCCCCCCCCCCCCCAAAAAAAAACTGTCGATACCAACACAATAAGTATCAACACATATTTAGCGACTGAACAGTTAATTTTCAGTCCAATAAGACCACTATTAATTAAAAATCTGTTTAGTTTCAATTGAGATGTCAAAAGGAGAATGAAAGATTTCAAAAGGGAAATGCATAATGAGGTGCTTATTTCTGAGGGAAGGGAGGGGGTCACTCCTCACACATGCCGACCTTATGTTATTTTGGGGACAGTTTGTGATAGCTTCGGAATAAGGTTGTCTTAGGGGGCGCGATGGCTTAGTTGGAAGAGGTGCAAGCTGAAAGCCGAGAGGTCCTCAGTTCGAATCCTACCTGCGGCAACCACGTTGTGTCCTTGGGCAAGACACTTCACCCCCACTGCCCACGTGGGGGCACGGTGATGCTGTGTACTAATGCGTACTGCACGTCGATGGTGCACCTGTCTTCAACCAATGCTAACCCTGCTTGTGTGGAGTTGGTATGTTGGGGAGCTGACAGTTGCTCGCCGTTGCTCGGTGGTTCTCTCCGGGTACTCCGGCTTCCTCCACCCGTATAACTGTCATGGTCATGGTTAGCCATTGTGCAGAAATACGTGACCTTAAACACCAATAAATAATAAATAAATAAATAAGGTTGTCTTATGTTTGAAATATTGTTTTTATATTTATATGTCATAAAATGTGTGTTCCCTCATAATTTTATAACTTATTGAAAAAGCTGATACCCAAATTTGTGTTTGAACTCAGATATTGTTACAATGTCATGGAATTTTGTTTGTCCACAGCAATATCATCTATGAATTAGTTTCTTTTTGAGCAAAACCGTGTCCAATTTGGGGATATTTTTGCCCAAATCTGATGTCCCAAAATTAGAGTAATCACAAGCTTTTAGGCACAGTCCAAATTTCTAATATGGTTGCCATGAAATTTAATGAGCATCATCAGGCTATTTGTTTAGATATTTGCTCCCTAACACTGCAATATCACACAAAGTCTATATTAGAAAAGTACAAAGAAGTGTCCTTGTAGTAATGTAAACAAATGATCCTACAACCTTTCGAATTGTTCATTAAAGCATCATCAATTGCTGTGTACTATATCTGACATCATTGGGTTGGAAACAAGCCCATTTATGAACTTAGATGTGAGTCTTCCATGGAAGACGTGTGTCGCCTGCACTATATTTTAATAGCATGTCTTTAAATATTTATTACCTCAAACCTTGTTAATCAAGTTCTTCTTTGTAAGTTGCTACAAAGTAATGATATTATTTCTGTTTTTGTTAAGACATGTGTTTAAGGAAGACAACCAGTTCTGAACTTTTGTGGCCAATTCTGTCTGGAGCAATATTTACAAAACTTTTAATAAGCAGTTATTGTTTCCAGTAAATTCTTGAAGATCATGCTTTTATGGGGAGTCAAGCGAGACAATTCGCGTTCACTGTGTGATCAAATTCTTCTTTCTTGAATGATGAATTCCAGTTGCTGTAAATAAATGTCTGTAGTGAGGCATTTCACTGGTGAGCCCAATCTAATTCATTAATCTGCCTGACAATGACATATATACACTCCAAGGCGTTTCAGACAGAATTCTAAGTTGAAAAGGGGCGTAACTCTGGAAAAAATACAGCGGATCAAAAAATAAAATAGGAGGTGCACAATGCCATTATGTGATAAAGAATCACTGAAAGTTTCATCAAAATCCATTCATAGGTTAAAGAGGAGTGGCGGATAAAAGAGAAAGTGTGACGCAGACGACGCAAGACGACAAAAGTAATCCCTATATGTCGCTCCCCACTTCGTGGGGCAGGCAACACAAAAATCAGCTTTAGTTTTCCTCAGAACACATGTACATGTATCTGTCAACAGGTGCAATCAGTCCTGGAAATGAGACGGGTGTGATTGCAATTGTTCCCATGAACACCCGTGTTTTCTATTTTCCGGGAGCTAAAAAACGCACTTGTTGAAAAATGTTGTGGAGCACTAATATACTGCGAGAGCATATGTGTGTCGTTTTGAGAAAGCAGTACTCTGTGGCAAGTTACTGTCATAATTCAGCAATTCCTTATACATTTAAATCCTTGAACCCGCCGAGCAGCCACTTTTCTGGCCAGGAACATGATACATCATAACGTCATTGTTTGTTTGATTGTTGGTGGTTAACGTCACATATTTATGCACCATGGCTAATCGTGACACAACATGGAGATGAAGTCAAGTTTAGTTCATCGTTGATCAACATGTTGCCCATTTTAGAGGACTTTCACCCCAAGCATTGGTGACTGGGTCCTATTTTACTAGTAAAGCGGAACTGGTTTACCACAGTAAACAAGTGCTGCTTCATAACGTCATTAAATAGGACGGCTGTTCAGTAAATGTGTGGGGTAGACCAATCAATATTTTCAATGTGCAGCCTTGGGGCTGCACGTTGAAAATATTGATTGGTCTACCTCCAATAATGAAAATGGACTCTTCAAAATGTTGCCATTGAACTGGCATGGAAGATACCACTGGAGTTCAAAGGGTTCAAGTTTCTGGTGTTTGGCGACAGTATTCCCTCAAAAGTTTATATACGAACATTTTACTGGTGCAATTTACTCCCGTCTCCGATTTCACAGGAACTTAAAACTGCACCTGTCAATTTTGTTCATTTCCAGCACTGGGTGCAAGGTTTTGTGCACTGGGTGCAATGTTTTGTGCACTGGACTGCAAGTTTTTGTCGACATATAGTTTGACATGACTTAAAATAATTTAATGGGTCATCCAAAACTTTGACATTTTTACAAATGTCTTAAACAGGTAAGAGAAGTGAAGAAAGGCAAATTACATATCACATAATGAGTCAAGTGCTCAGAAAAAATATACATTTCTTTAAGAAAAATATTGAATTTTATGATTTTGAAGATTAATTTGCCAGTAGGCAGTATATCAAATTGAAGTTCACTTCTTGAAAAACATATCCGATTGCTCAGTCTTTTCGGTTATTATGTGGGAGAGTTTAGTTATCATAATAATAGAATGTAGAACTCTCCGTCCTCACCACTGACGTCAGTCTCAAAAATAGAACATTGTGCATTTAGTATGAAAACTTTAGCGATCCTGCACTAACACTAGCGATGGGCAACGTCACGACAAAAATCGCTTTCCCCATTCTGCACAATGCTAAATTATCGAAATTTAACTGACGATTATTTTAGAATAAATGTTCTCAATATCTTTATTTTTGGGCTCATTTCATCAATTGACTATGGACTTAACATTTCACGTTGACAAAATTTCAGTTCAACTCGTTTTGACAACATGAAAATACTTTGAAGTGAGTAATGGCTGCGCCCTTTTGTTTATTTTGAAAGGTGCCATTTTGAATTTTTAATACACTCGTGACTTCTTGCTTGGACCAATTGGCTTGCATCATTGGCTGACCTATTGACAGAATCATGGGAATAACCTTTATAATACGTCATCCTTAGTATCTGACCTTTGCAATGACGTTTGAATAAATTGATTAACTGAAGAATATTTTGAGATTTACTGTCGGAAAGGCACGGGGAATTTTCCTGTTTTCGTGCAAAAATTGACTTCCGCGTTCTATAGAACATAATTTAACCGCATAATTCACTTAGACTCAGACATTTTTTTAGTTCTACATAATCCTGAGATAGTCGGCTGCTCGGGAAACTTTAAATTTAGTTGCCGAAACGATGCGACGATAGCCTTCACCAGCTTGCTTTATCGGTCACGTGTACTCAATTTGTAAACAAAACGCACATGTTGACGGGACGTTCATAAACTTGCAACGTAATCGGAGTTTTCAGTGCCAATACATTACCTTTTTGTGAAAAAACATTTTATTTCAGCATATTTAATTTATTTAATACTCATTTGGCTTCAAATAATTATTTGTCTCTATAAATTTTTAATTTTAACAAAATTATTCACATTAAAATTGGTCAAGGAATTTGTTTCTCTTTGCAAATTTGGGTGGTGCTACAGACTACAGTCAACATTGAATTTGACATCTGCTTGTTTTGCCACACCAGTTCGTCCCCTGAGTTCCAATGTGTTATATGTGCCAGGGGGAACATATAACACATTGGAACTCAGGGGACAAGTTGCCTCAATATTCAGGGTTTCTGAATACCAAACACACAGATATTAATTTTTATTTATTTATTTATTAGAGTTTAACAGCCGTGGTCACATATTGTGTCGGTGACAGTTTTACAGGTGGGGGAGCCAGATACAGAGTACCCGGAGAGAACCACCGAGCAGCTGCCAGCTCCCCAACATCGTAACTCCACATTGCAGCACAGACAGGGTTCGATTGGTTGAATATATGCGCACCACCGACGTGCAGTATGCCTTAGTACATGGTGTCATCATGCCCCCATGTGGACAATCGGGGTGAAGTGCCTTGCCCAAGGACACAACGTAGAAGTCTGAATTGATCGCTCAGTCAGCCATCCAAGGACTAACTGGACTCGACATTGCTCAACTTTGGTGATCTGACGAGAACCGGTTACCACAATGCCACTGCACCCCAATATTAATTTCAAATTAAATTTTTAAATTAATTTACACTCAACTGGTAAACAAAAAAATGCCTGAACCTACCAATTTAGAAATTGTTGAACTTCTATGAAAAGAATGGCACTGGAGACACTGTCAGAGTGATCATCATTAGGACACCGATGAAAAACACTCCATATATGTGCAAACAAAATTTTAAAAAATTATGTACATGTAAATTATAATGCTGTATTTTTAAAAAAGGGTACAGCTCAGTGCATGCAATATGCAATCTGCAGTCTTGCCTCTGTTACCAGTGGGAGGTCATGCATAAACAACTAATAAAAAAAACTTGATAAAATATGAAGAAGTGAAAGCTCGGTACAAACTCACCATCTGTTACCAGTAGGAGTTCTTGGATTAAACAACTAATAAAGAAATTAATAAAATGTGAAAACTCAGTACAAACTCACCATCAGTTACCAGTGGGAGTTCTTGGATTAAACAACTAATAAAGAATTTAATAAAAAGTGTAATCTCAGTGCAAACTCACCATCCGTTATCAGTGGGAAGTTCTTGGATTAAATAACTGATAAAGAATTTAATAAAATGTGAAAACTGTTGAATCAAAACATGTGAAATTACTTCTGTTACCTGTGGGAGTTCTTGCATAAAACAACTGATAAAGGACTAAATAAAATGTGAAACAGTGTAAATCTTGGGACATGCAAACTCACCACCTGTTACCAGTGGGAGTTAATTAAAAAATTAAAAGTATACATGTACATGTGTTGTGAAACTGCGTCAGTGAACCAAACATTATGTTCACAACTAAAATAATTACATTCTCGTGATGATCACCCTGACATGTTTTTAATTTCTCTGGTCACAAGTGGTATTCATTACGCTGTATCGCCATCTGGTAATAATTTTGGTGTGTCACTGTGTGTGTGTGTTGTGTGTGTGTGTTCAATAGCTGTCTAGGCTGACTGTGTTGAGACTTATGAATTAGTAAACTACCTTTTTACTGAAATTTCACTAATGACCGTGGACCCAGGACAGTTCAACACCTTATTGGAGGCTGGGGGCACGGTGGCATTGCAGAAACCGGTTCCTGTCAGATCACAAAAGTTGAGCAATGTCAAGTCCAGTTAGTCCTTGGATGGGTGACCATCTGAGCGATCAATTCAGACTTCTGCATTATCTCCTTGGGCAAGGCACTTCACATCTGATTGTCCACATGGGGGCACGATGACACAGTGTACTAAGGCATACTGCACGACTTCAACCAATCTAACCCTGCCTGTGAACCAGTGTGGAGTTACGATGTTGGGGAGCTGGCAGCTGCTCGTTGGTTCTCTCCCGGTACTCCAACTTCATCCACTCGTAAAACTGTCACCGACACAACATGACCTTGGCTGTTAATGTGTCGTTAAACCCTAATAAATAATAATAATATTGGAGGCTATTAATATTGTCATTTTTTTGCATGGGGGTAGGGTTTATGAATCTAAATTTTGCCGATATTTTAGGAGAACAGTGTTCTGTAAATTATTTGATTTTGAAAAATATTTTCAATTACCAAATGACATTACCATATAAATATATACTGAAATTCTTATCTCTGTTGAGATTCATTCTGTACTTTAACACAAAAGAGGGAAGAAGCTGGGCTTTCAAAAGATTTCTTAAATAGCTGATTTACATGTAGTGATCAAGGACATTGATGACCTTCTCACACTGTGTGTAGCAAGAATACTACTTATGTTTGGCAAATTGTGAGAATGTCGAACGCTAGGGCCTACTTCAACACTATTCATTTAAGGGTTTGGTTACACCCTCCAATAAAAGGGGAGGGCTTGCTACAAATAAATGATCTAGTTTATCAGACTATTATTTTCTTTCAAGACTCAAATGCTACTTAGTATTATAACTTAACTGGCATTTCAATTCGGACTGAGGCCGTACATAGATTCACGCCAATCATTTTTACAGAAATTGTCTGAGTTAACGTAACTTCAATAAATGATCGGATATAAATGGTCGTTACTCCTGAACCAGTGGGCCAAATTACAAATTCTTTTTAATTTTGTGTTCAGAATGAAGTGCCCTTTACACTGACATATAACTTGATATATGTGAGTAACATCAGAAAGCCTGTGAGGGCTATACCTAAGCATATCATGTATTGGGCTTTTCGACATCCAAACTTGCAGAAAATTTTGAAAATCTTGAAAATTGAAATCACCATAACTTTTGAAGTACTAGGTGTATTAACATAATTCTTTCAGATTTGTATTCAGGATGAAATTCCCTAAAAAATGATATATGACATGATATATATGAATGAATTTGAAAATTTTCATGTCCCATCACTACTAACACTCATGATTGAAGTTGCAACATGTTATACCTTTTAGTAAAGTACTACTACAAAAATGTTTTACTCAAGAGTGGGTCTTGGCAGTCCAAATCATTGAGGAAATGGTACAAAAAAGTAAAACTCATAAGTATCAACGTTTTATTTATAAAAAAAAAGGCAGTTACTTTCAAGACTCAGTGAATTTGTTATGAGCAAATACTTCAAATTCAGTTCCTCCAGGAGTATAAAAATGCTGTGGGTTTGCCGTAGGGGGTGATTTGTCTACATCAATGCACTGCCATGGAGCGGGAATGTCAATTTTGAGGCCTGGGTTTTGCTGAACTTTTGAAAATACACATCTTTAACTGTTTAATTTGTAAATTATGTGGGCGGATGCGGTCGATTCATTAAGTAAAGGGTTAAAATGGGAAAATAGTACATACCTGTTTGTCTCACAAACTCCCCCTCATCCAAGCAACATCTCAGAATCTGAAAATGGCTCATAAGCAAGGTTCCAGCTGCAAGACCTGAAGGTCCATTGGTTTAAACTCTGTATGTGACCTTTATCTCCTTACATGTTGCTGGCAGATATTCCTGCCCAGAACAGAAAATATTTGGCCAGTAAAATCTGTGAAAGTTTAACAAGAATGTTCCCCTTTAAATCGAATCGACCTTTTGTCCTGAGATTTCGAGTCAACTATCATGAATTAAATCCATCAAATCTAGTCGAGGCAGCTTCACAGCATGAAGACATTTGATGGGAAATATTTTTTAAAATACTCAGCAGGTTAACTGGTATAGTGCTAAATTATTTTTGGTCTTTAAAATTTCTTCATGCATCTTTGCCTTGTTACAATTTATGGAAGAGTGCCACCGGCACTGTCCCGAAGATTGTAACAAGGCAAACCCTAACAGAGGAAATAATATCACTTCAAAGATGACATAAAGCCTTTAAATTGTGGTACTTCAGAATAAATACCAAATATGGGCTTTCAGCACTCTTCCAGTTAAGATGTACACTTTACTCAGAAATTCTCTGGGGATGTTTTACTGGTAGTTCACTTTTTGTGAGCAGTATTTTTCGTCTGTGCTAACTTTTTTCTGAAATCTATTCCATTCTGAATTTCATGCTCAATTTCTTTATAAAACTTTTTGGGTAATATGTTTGCCGGAGTCAATGAAAAAGAAATAAACAATGTAAGAACATCCCTTGAGTTTATCAAGGGGGCAAAAAGTATTTGTGTGCAGGGGGCTCAAGTTTAACCCTTTACCAAAAGTAGACGATTATCAAAATTTATTTTAAAAATAATTTTTTTTAATTTTTCAAAATATTTCAACAAAACCATATCATGTGGACCCCTCATTGGAACAAACTCAACTAGAGGTACTGTGAGCAAGCTCACAAAGTGATACCCCCGTGCCTGAAATGTATAAGTTTGATTATCTCCCCTTGGAAATGTCAGAACAGAATTATATTGCTTCATGCACATCTTCATATGGAGTTCTTCCATTGTGTAAAGTTTCATGAAAATTCTTCAACGGTTTAGGAGGAGTTGCACTAACAAGGATGGACAGATGGACAGACGGACTGATGGACGGACAGATGGACAGGGTGATTCCTATATACCCCCCAAACTTTGTTTGCAGGGGGTATAACGAGCCTGTTCCAGAGGGTTCACATATGGTTTTGTAGAAAACTTTTGAAAAATAGTATATTTTCAGCTGTTGAATTTGCATATTACGCAGGCGGATGTGACAGATTTGTTGGGTAAAAGGTTAATCCCCATCTCCCATCCAGGTAAATTTTCTTGAGCTTTTCATCCCTTCACGCTGAAAAGAGCATTATTGCAGTTTTTTTGTGGTTCTTACGATAAAATAAAAACCTATCACTATCACACTTTACTAAATATAACTAATCTGGAAATTTATAATATATCTGAAAAAAAAAAGAGATTTGCTGTTCCTAACGTTTGTTGGCGTTTCTGAAAAGCAAACCTAACACTGTTTTCAGAAGCGTTCAAAACTCATTCAGGTTCAGAGGCGTATTTCATGTACTTTAACCCTTTATCCAACGCACACGATTTCAAAATTCATTATTTTAAATATAATTTTTTTTTATTGAAAAAAAAATTTCAACAAAACCTTATCATGTGACCCCTCTTTGGAACAAGCTCGACGAGCTCATTCCAAAGAGGGCTCACATGATATGGTTTTGTTGAAATTTTTGGAAAAATAATATTTTTTCAGCAGCTGTATTTGCATATTACGTGGGCGGATACAGGCGATTCGTTGGGTAAAGTGTTAACAGCCTTACAAATGTATATTCCAATGATCTGGTGAATTATAATAAATCTGAAAAAAGACATTTGCTGTTTCAAACATTTGTTGGCGTTTCTGAAAAGTAAACCTAGCATTGTTTTCAGAAGCTTCTGAAACTCATTCAGGTTCAGAGGCCAATTTCAAATACTTTCACAGCCTTAAAAATGTATATTCCAATGCCAGGACTTCCAAGGATTCCAAGATTCCAGTTATCCTGTGGAAAAGAAACGGGATTCATTTTAATAACAAGAGGCCCCAGGGAGCCTGAGGGCGCTCACCTGACATGGTAGCCTAAATATTAACCCAGGGAATTGATTAGAAATTGCATCTGCCCCTCCAAAGAAAAGTTTATACCAAATATCCAAATATTCTGACTGGTGGATCTAAAAGAAAAAAAAAAGATTTTCTAAGAATATTCCTCTTATCGAACTCGGTTATAATTCAGGCTCCCACAGGGAGCCCAAATATGAACCCAGGGACTTGGCTTGAACAAACTTGAATCCCCCCCCCCCCCCCCCCCCCCCACACCTCCCAAGATGCTGCATACCAAATATCAAAAGATTCTGATGCGTGGATCGGAAGATGTGTTTTAAAGAGTGCACTTACCGGAACATTTGGGCTCCAATAGAGAGCCCAAATATAGACCCTGGGATTTGCTTTCAACAAACATGTGAATGAATCTTCCAAAGATGTTATATGTGAAAAATGAAAGCGTTTGGAGCAGTGGTTTGGGAGAAAATTCTTTCATGTTTTTCCCCATTACCCTCAGTGTTAAAAAATGCAGACTCAGAATTTTTTTAAAAGTCCCAAAAAAGTATACTATGATAAAACCAATAGTATTTTTTTGGGACCATTCCATTCTGTTGGTCCTAAGGAAACTGCACACCAAGTAAGAATTCTCAGTGCCATGTAGTTTTGAAGATATGGGGGGTTTTACATTTTTTCTATTTTTAGCTCCTACGGTTTCCATGGGGTGACAAAACATTTTTTGGGGCATAAATTAAGTACTTATGACCCAATAAGCCCTCATATCAAATTTGCTTCAAATCAGCCTTTCGGTTTGGAAAATAGAAAATTTGGGTGGGGCAAAAATTCTTGCCCCTCCCATAACGACTGACAATATAACTTCTTGAACAAATATCTGAGTCTTCACACCAAATATCAAGTCTCTGCTACTGCTGGTTCATGAGAAGATTTTAAGATTTAAGCACACTTTTTGGGCTTGGTCCTACCGAGGAGTGGGGGGGCAACCTGATTTGAACAAAATCAAAATGCGATGTCATAAAAAATTCTCAAATTTCACTTAAATTGGTTCAGCGATTTTGGAGGAGAAGATGCAAACACCATGTTCACGGACACCAGACAACAGACGACGGACAGTGAGTGATCACTATAGCTACATGACTGGAAGTCAAGCAAGCTAAAACACTTACGCTTGCTGCAGCTCTTGTATTTCTTGCTCCACAGTTGCTAACTTTCTTTTAAGAACTTCAATTTCTTTTTCAACATCCTGTGTTTCTTCTTGTCTGACTTCATGATGCATCTGAAGAAAAATTAGATTTTTCTCCAAAAATTTGTTTTTTTTCTATAGAGGAACCCTGTTAATTGAATAGCCACTTCGTCAAATGGATATTCATTTAACAGGTTTATTCACTTAACAGGGTTTTATTTATTGGTGTTGAAGGTTGCATATTTCTACAGGACGGCTAATTGTGACCACAACCATTGATATAAAGTTAGGTCCAGCCAATTGTTTGTTCTCAGGAGCTGGTAACCAATAATGCCTGGGGTGGAAGTTCTCGAAAATGGGCAACATGAGTATAAACGATTGGCTGGACTTAACTTTATATCCATGGTTGTGATCACGATTTCACCAGTAAAATGGTACTTGTCTGTCACAGTAAACAAGCACAGTTAACCCTTTACCCAACGCAGACGATATCAAAATTTATTATTTTAAATATTTTTTTCAAATTTTTCAAAACATTTCAACAAAACCATATCATGTGACCCCTCGTTGGAACGAGCTCGTTCCAACGAGGGGTCACATGATATGGTTTTGTTGAAATGTTTTGAAAAATAATATTTTTTCAACTGCTGAATTTGCATATTACGCTGGCGGATGCAGCCGATTCGTTGGGTAAAGGGTTAACTTCCCAGGGTTCCCACAGGCAATTACTAGGAACTGATCATTGTCTTGTATCCTATGTTGTTTGATAGAGCCAAGGGAGCTTTGTCAAACAATACATGATATGGATTAGATTAAATGACTGTATTGGATATCTTGAGACCAAATAGATCTTTAATTGTGGGAAATTTGGTGCTTGTCCAGGTTTTTTCTTGACAAATTGAAGATTTTTTATTCAATAAACAGGAGTTTTCTCTGTTACCAATATGCAATTAGCAAGTCCAATTTGTATTGAAGGTCTAGTCAATAATGTTGTGTATGGACGTTGTATTGAATATTAGCCGAGTTATGGTGTTTAAGGTCACATACTTATGCACAATGGCTAATCGTGACCATGACAGTTTTACGGGTGGAGGAATCCGGCGTATCCGGAGCGAACCACCGAGCACCGACTGGCAACTGTCAGCTGAATATTCTAACGCTGTTCAAGCTCCATTCAAGCAGGGTCACAACAGTTGAAGACATGTGCACCATTGACGTGCAGCATGCCTTAGTACACGGCGTCATCATGCCCCCATGTAGGCAACCGGCATAAAGTGCCTTGTCCAAGGACACAACACGGTCCAGAACTCGGGACCTCTCGCATAGAAGTCCAACAGTCTACCACTGAGCCACTGCACTTCCACATAATGAAATGCTACAGCCGGAGAAGGGTTGGTAGACTAAGACTCGGCTTGGATGAGTCTCAAGTTACTGGATTTGGGTGTTGTCACAGTGCAGCCGGGAAGAGTTAACTGATTAGTACTCGGCTTCCAAGACTACATGTATTAGGACTGGTAAGTGTTTTACCGTCCAGTAATTTCTTGTTTCTCCTTTCTCAACTCGACTAGCACGCAAAGTTCGAAACGCTTCCCTATGTTTCCGTAGTCTATTCCGGATTACATGGAATAGTGTGACATGCGCATTGAAGTTACAGAATAGTAATCGCGAGGAAACAGCAAATTACATTTTAAATGTAAACCAGAATGGAATTTGAGGATGTGGCGCTTGCCATTTTTGTTGATGATGTTGTCAATGACAACATGGATGCTGTTTTTGCTCATCGCAGTGCCACATCTGTATAAAACAACATAGCTCTCCTGTGGATAGGTAGAGGTCAATATGACCAGATTAAAAAGAAACAAGGGCAACGCCCACGGTCCCCCGACCAAGATGGCAAATTCAAGGGAGCTGTTACGATGCAATTTGTTCGCAGAGCATGGCCATTTTTTAACTTGACCTGTATTTCCAACCAATTAAACCACATACTTAGTTTCGTTTCAATCAAATGATCCAAAGTAAAGTTATCATCCGGACAACACAAAAACCGTATTTTCTAAGTCAAAAAAGGGGAATAAATCCAGTAAAAATCAGTGGAGCGTGCCCATTTTCGAACTTGACCTGCATTTCCACCCAAATAAGCGGCATACTAAATTTCGTTTCAATCAAATGATCCTAACTAAAGTTATCATCCGGACAACACAAAAACTGTATTTTTTAAGTCGAAAAAGGGGAATAAATCCAGTAGAAATCAGTGGAGCGTGCCCATTTTCGAACTTGACCTGCATTTCCACCCAAGTAAGACACATACCAAATTTAGTTTCAGTAAAATCATCCAAACTAAAGTTATCATCCGGACAAGGGTGTGACGGACGGACGGACGCATGCGCGCACGGACGGACGGATGCATGCACGCACGGACAGACGGACGGACAGACACTGCTGATTACAATAGTCCCCCGAAGGGTCGGGGGACAACAAAAAATTTACAAAGAAACGCTGGACAGAGCACTTGAGTTTTATTATTTCGACTCCCGTTTGTTTAGGGCGTAGCCAGGATTCTATAATTGAGGTGGAGGGGGGGGGGGGGCTAACCATTTCTAGCCATTTTTTGGGGGGCGGGAGCATACCATGATATTTGTAATGTTGTGGGCTTTCGGGGTCCTTGCCTAGTCCAAGCTAGCACTCTCCAGCCATTACCCCTCCTCTCACTTCCCTTCATGCGGAGACCGACCTACACAAGCGGCAAAGCACCACTGGCGCCAAGAAGTTGAAAGACTACAATTTGGCACTAAAAAATGATCATGTGGCGCTAAATTTGACGCGCAGCTGAACACTAAGACTGATGGCTATATCTGTAATGTGAACCCTTTACCCAATGTAACGGCAAGAGCCACAAGACCGGCCAGCACTACACTCGAAAATCGATATTCAATCTTTTTAAGATTTTCATTTTTTTGTTGTTACACAACAATTTTTTTCACAAGTGTAGTCTGCTTCAAGCATTGGGTATTGGGTTAAAACAATATAAAACCACAAGGGTGAGTTCAGGCATTGATAACTCAATGTGTGCCTACCTCCCCCTATATTATTCTTGGTATGGATTTTGTTGTGGATATATGCATCTGCATCAGGTGTTAGGTGTGGTACCCCCTCCTGAGTCGCCCAATTTAGAGAACTTCCACCCAAGCATCGGTTACTGGGTCCTGTTCTACCAGCAAAACAAGGCTTCTTTACTTCACTTCCCATGATCACCATGGAAATTTGACTCTTGACTTATGCCATTTGACTCCCAAATTTCTCATTTGGCTCCAAATCTGGCCCCATCTTTTTCCGTCCCAGGTCGGTCTCTGCCTTCATGGAAGTGGGAGAAGGGGTAACGAGCTGAGGCCCTAGTTAGGACAAGGACGTGGAAAGAGGCGGGTGACGACCAGAGGGGCTTTGTTTGGACAAGGCCTTCTCCGAGAAAATTTTGCAAAATTTAGTACTCCAAGATCGAATATGAGGCAATTGTAGCTTGTGTAGCCCTATATTCGAGAGCATCTGGGTCAATATTTCTTTTTTATTTAGGGGGGTGGTGGGGGGGCTGCTAAAGCTTTAGGTTGACCTGAGCCTCCAGCCAAACCCCCCCTCCCCCCACACACCTCACCCCCTGGCTACGCCACGGGCCAGGACGCTGGGAGATTGGGGACAGGTGCTCGCAATTGTGTCCATGCAACTCTGCTCGTTGACGTTATTTGAGTGAGAATTTTAAAATGAAAGTGTCAATGACACTGTAGCTCAACTTGTAGAGACATGTACATGTATAGTATGTAACACAGCAATGACAAACATCTAGGTAATGACCTGATAACAAAGGTACATATAAAGTATTGTAATGGTCTGTACATAAATACTGGCCGTAGCCTGTAACAAATATATAGGTAAAGTATTGTAAAGGTGGGTGACAGTCAGATGCTAAACTAGAAAAGAAATCTTAGTCCCAGAGTGGGTCTGACTGAACCCCAAAATATTTGTTCTCATAGCACAGTGATAACAAAGGCACCCAAAAACACACTCATTCCTGTCCCAAAGTGAAAACAAAGGTACCAAAGAAGTTTCGTGAAGATCAGTTCATAAATACGAGCTGTACAGAAGTTGTGACAAAAAACTGATTGGACCGAATTTCGGTACAAAATGGCCACTGGCAGCCAGCTTGAATTTTGGACCGCAACCAGAAACACTCGTTCTCGTCCCAAGGTGATAACAAAGGTACCCAAGACGTTTCGTGAAGATCGGTTGATAAATACAGACTCTAGCCCGAGCCGTATTGACATGTGTACTTACTGTGTGTAAGTGGCACTGAATAAATCAAAGTTCATCTAATTTGCATAATTTCTGCATGAGAAAAAAACCCGTATTATATGTGATGTATCCCATGGTACTAAACATTCATACAAAAATTATTCAAATCAGAGCTTTCATGTGGAAGTTCTGCGCAAAAATCTGATTGCCCCTAATTTTGAACAAAATGGTTGCCAGCGGCCATCTTGAATTTCGGACCGGACCCCAAAACACCCGTTCTCGTCCCACGGTGATAATAAAGGTACCCAAGAAGTTTCGTAAAGATCGGTTCAAAAATGCGATCTCTAGCCTGAGCCACTGGCATTTGCACCTACAGTGCTGAAAGTAACACTAAATAAATCAAAGTTAGTCTAATTTGCATAATTTAAGCACGAGAAAAAAAAACGTATTATATGTGATGTAATCCATGGTACTAAACATTCCTACAAAAAATTATTCAAATCAGAGCTTTGATATAGAAGTTCTGTACAAAAAACAGATTTCTGCATCGTCGGTACAAAATGGCGGCTGGCAGCCATCTTGAATTTCGGACCGCACCCAAAAACACTCGTTCTCGTCCCACAGTCCTAACAAAGGTACCCCAAGAAGTTTCGTAAAGATCGGTTCATAAATACGGCCTCTAGCCCGAGCCGTATCCAATTGTTGAAGTACGGACAGACGGACAGACGGGCCATGACAAAAGCTCAAATTTGGCTTCGCCAAAGTGGCGCTAAAAAAATCAGTATTTGGTGCCCACTATTTGTTGGTTATGAGTATACTGAGAACCAGCAAAGTCGGTCTGTGCACTATCACCACAGAGTTCCCGTGAACAAGAAGGTCATGAATGCACCGCCGCATGTTAAGGTTCAGTAACAATATCCGATCTCACAAGGGAGGTGGGGGGAAGCAAACTCACACAGCTTGGCTGGAGCGTTATAATAGGGCAGGGTGTGGTCACACCCCTCAAATTTCTTACTGGTGGGGTGGGGTGGAGAAAGGTTTCCAGATCTTCAGTTTTCAGAATTTTTGCGTCTGTAGGACATGAGCCTTGTAACCAAGTTGGTTGTACTCCACAACCCCCCCCCCCCCCCCCCACCAGACCCCCCCCCCCCCCACACCCCTCGACGTTCATCATTTTAGGATTTCACATCCAGATGTAATGTTCTGTCACAATAATCACGGTTTGGGGTCAAGGGGGAATAAATGAGTCAGTTATGGGCGGTCAAGAGTGGACGCTTCGCAAAAAAAAATGAATTCCAGGGTCCAAAAAATTCATTTATTCAATTTGGGTGCGTGTCAACCAGCCTGTTGTTTAATTGACTCCATAGTTCTTTCTCTTTATTTTCATCAATTATTTGTGGGTATGCTATGTTTAAATATTTTGCTGAATTCCATGTACCTAACATAATACAACGAACAGGGAAATATTTTCCACTATTTGTTGATAATTGCACATGTCAGGGATAAAAGGTAAACCATCTAAACCTTCTTGCGAGGTGGTTTACTCAGAATGATTCGGAATGATATTCCAGGATGTCGGTTTGCAAAGAAAACAACCAGATTGGTAATCTGAGTTGTCTGCGCATGCTCGGAATAAACCATGTATTCTGGAACGGACTACGGAAACATGAGCCTTGATTTCACTTCATGTATAAAGTGGCTTGTTCTGTATGAGTGATTGGAGTTGTTTCTGAAGTCAGCTGAAAGTTTGGGTTTTTTTTCCTTTTTCATAATTAATTTCTGTGCTTGAGAATTGTGCGCCCCGGCCGAGATTTTCTTAGCGGGGGTGCACACTTCTCAGCCCAGTTCCAGACTCTACTGGGTGAGCTGTGGGCAGGATAGTCCTTTGAGTTCTCCCTCATATTGACCGATCGAGATACCACCCAATTTTATGATATTGTTTATTTAATCCTTAGTGGCCCAGTAGCCGGTGGCAATTTGAAAGGGGAAAACAAGCTCGTTTCTTTAGGCCTTACATTTTCCCAAACTGCGAACCCCACAGAGACTCTCTTATTGTTTTGAGTGGAGCCATTGTGCAGGCTTTTCTCTACGGAGGAAAGTTAGCAGCACTGGCTTCATCTAAAACCTTACAAGGCATCAATTGTGTCTGATTTCAGAGGGGCTGGGTAGTGGGGTCGTCAATAATCTAACACATCATGTGAATCATGGGTAGTTACTCGATTACCATAGTAACCATGTGATCGCAGACATCTCAAATGTTTTCAACTGTGCAAATTATCTCACAATTTGAAATATTATAGGAAGCGACTTACAAATGATCAAAACATCCTAGTATTATGACAGATTCTAAAGTGTTGCATTATAATGTTTGGCAATTATTAATTCCAGGATCCTTCTTATATAACTGGGCATCACTGATCTTGTGAATGTTTTTGTTTCTGTACAGTACATGAGAATCAGCAACAATAACTAGGAATTTAACTATTCTGAAATTTGTTTTTAAAAAATAATATAAAAAGAATGATACAAAGATCTTTTACATTAACTGGTTTACACTAATCTCCTCACACCTTGATTACCATCCATTGACAAAGCATTTTATTGATAACAGTTTGTTGATTGCTGTGCACACAATCATTTTCCACTGTTTTTTTGTTTTGTTTTTTGTTTTTTTTTTGTTTTTTTTTTGGGAGGGGGGGGCTTGCCGTTTATAATTAAGGCGAACAAGCCCAATTATATGTCTAAATGAAATGCTTCTGGGCATTTCTTATGTTACCAAGATTTTACATAGGTATTTTGACACAGGGAATGTCATGCAATTGGTTTTATAGGCACCATTTTTTGACATGAATCTGCGTTGGCCGTTTTTGTTGTGATTATTATCCAAATGGGTCATAAGAGCTTTTTAATTTTTCGTTAATTTTATTTTTTATTTTAACTCCTAGCACTCGAATGTCGAGAAAATCCGACATTCGTAACACAATGGTGAACCGCTGTTGTCGAGAAAATCCGACATTCCGACAGCTCAGTGTTGAAGCATCATATGAATAAATTATATTGCAGTTCAGGATATTCCAAGGGGTTTCCTAGATAGGACCAATGATAAACATTCGTTTCCAACAAAAAACGTCACATGTTTCTATTTAAAATTACTTCGCATTATAATTGTTTATAAGACAAAGGGCAAAACAACCAATCAGCATGAAGTTCAATTCATAATGAGCAATTGTTGTGCTGGGAAAACCATATTATCTCGGTGCGCTAATTTATTATATGCGAAAAGGATGCCCTTCAGTTGAATGACTCGCTCGTGTCCAATGAAAGTTTTTGACATACTGAGCATTTTAAATTACTTTTCAAATAAAGAAATAGGAAGTGGCAATTTCCAAGGAAACCGAATTGACTTCCCAGTTCGTGCGAAAACAAACAATGGCTTGTTCATCCGGATCGGGACTGTAAGACTTCTATGAAATAATGGGGGATAGCAATTCGGGTGAAGATGACTTTGAAGGTTACTCATTCGTCATCAAGAAAATGAATCAGATTGCGACAAATCAAGTGATAGTGAAGGCAATGACTCCGAAAGTCCAACATGGTCGGACTCGAGGGCCACCTGTACCAGCGTACATGTTGCTGACATTTCTGAATAGTTTGATTTTTCGTGGCTCAAAGACTTCAATGAAGTGAAAGGTATGTGGTTCACATGCGACGATTCCTAACGCGAGGTTGACGTTTTTTCAAAATTTATAGACGATGACAATAAAATTATTAACACAGCAAACAAATATATTTGCTTCTCAGTATTTCGAAAAAAAACTCCAGAAATTTGAAAAGGTATTCCCTTGCACGATCATGGACTGACACAAGCGGGTCGGAAATGAAAGCTTTCATTGGAATTTTACTTTTCATGGGTGCAATAAAGTTACCAACTTATTCCTACTGGTCCACAGACACCATCACAGAAATGAAAGGGTTCAGGTAAATAATGAGCCATCACCGATTCCTTCAAATATGGATGTTTTTCCATGTATCCGACAACTCTGAATCACTCCCAAAGGATGATATAGACTTTGCCCGGAAAGGAAAATTCGTCCTGTGATTGATTATCTTGTCAAAAAATTCCAAATATTATATACCCCTTCCAGAGTCACTCATTGCTTTCAAGGGAAGGGCGTCATTTGTACAATATATGCCCAAAAAGCCACATAAATGGGGATTGAAGGCATGGGCACTTTGTGAATCCAAAACAGGCTATTGTTTTAACTGGGTTCCATATACCGGAAAAGTTAGTGGAGAAAAATGTACAACGCGCGATGTTGTATCCGAAGTGTGTCAACCAATTCGTGGGAAGGGCTACCATGTGTATATGGTTAACTTTTTTAGTTCGGTAGATTTATTTGTTGAGTTGGCTGCTTTTGAAATAGGTGCTTGTGGCACTCTACAGCCAAAACATCACGGTACACCTGCAGCTATCATGACTGCAAAGAAACAACTCAAAAAAGGTGATCCCCCCCCCCCCTCCCCCCCCCCCCCCCCCCCCTAATTTTTATAAAAGATGACATTCTACTTTTTATTTCTTGGATGGACAAAAAATTAGTCACATTAGTTACAAGCATTCATAACTCACGCGTGATGGACACAACAATTCGCACAAAACATACGGAAAACCACAGACGTACAATTAAAAAGCCCAAAGCCATCGAGGCCAACAACCAGTTTATGGATGGTGTGGACATTTTAGATCAAAAACATTGGACCTACTTATCAACTCACAAAACTGTAAAATAGTGGAAGAAAGTGTTTGTATATCTGCTTGAACTGACATTTGATAATTGGATAAATAATCACCCAGAAAAAAGAATAAATTTAAACTTCGAATGCAATTAATTCACCAACTGTTTGAGGACTATGAAAGGCCTAACACATCAATTAACAAGAGCGCCTGTATCGCTGAAGCAATACAATGTCCCCTACCGGACTAATGAGCATTAATAATTATACAAATGTTATATAACCTTGATGTGATCAGCATGAATTCCGTTGAAGCATTTCTAAAAAAAAGTCCTGAAAACTGATATTTTGGCGCTTTTCCATATTTTCAAGGGCCATAACTCACACAAGAATAATGCAATCAGCATGAAACTCAAACTTGATCGGTAAGTCATCAGTTCTATAGTAGGTTACCAAGAATGAAATCATTAAGTTGAAGCATTTCCAAAAAAAAGTCCGGAAAACTAAAGTATGACTGACAGACTGACGGATGGACAGAGTGTAAATGAAACTTGATCTGTAAGTCCTCGTTCTATAGTAGGTTACCAAAAATGAAATCATTCCGTTGAAGAGTTTCCAGAAAAAGTCTGGAAAACTGATATTTTGGCACTTTTCATATTTCCAAGGGCCATAACTCACACAAGAATAAGGCAATCAGCATGAAACTCAACCTTGATCTGTAAGTCATCGTTCTATAGTAGGTTACCAAAAATGAAATCATTCCGTTGAAGCGTTTCCAAAATAAGTCCGGAAAACTGATATTTTGGAGCTTTTCCATATTTCCAAGGGCCATAACTCACACAAGAATACTGCAATCAGCATGAAACTCAACCTTGATCTGTAAGTCATCGTTCTATAGTAGTTTACCAAAAATGAAATCATTCCGTTGAAGCGTTTCCAAAAAAACTCCGGAAAACTGATATTTTGATGCTTTTCCATATTCCCAAGGGCCGTAACTCACAAAAGAATAATGCAATCAGCATGAAACTCAAACTTGATCTGTAAGTCATCATTCTATAGTAGTTTACCAAAAATGAAATCATTCCGTTGAAGCGTTTCCAAAAAAAACTCCGGAAAACTGATATTTTGGTGCTTTTTCCCATATTTCCAAGGGCCGTTACTCACACAAGAATAATGCAATCAGCATGAAACTCAATCTTGATCTGTAAGTCATCGTTCTATAGCAGTTTACCAAAAATGAAATCATTCCAGTGAAGCGTTTCCAAAAAAACTCCGGAAAACTAAAGTGTGACTGACAGACTGACGGATGGACAGAGTGTAAACCTATAGTTCCCTCCGGCGATGCCAGTTGGGGACTAAAAAATCTAGGCGTACCACTAATTCTCTTCTATGTGATGTTCCAAATAGACGGGTAGCACGCCATTTCCCAGGCATCAATAAAAATGAAATGGCAAAATTGAAGATCATTGGGACCAATGTCAGTTTTTTTTGCCAGTGGCAACATTTTTAGACAGAAACCGAAGAAAATCGATAGCTCCCATCTGGAGGCCTCCCCAAACAAGCATGCCAGGTTTCAAAGCAATCCGATCATAAATGTGCCCTGTAGGGTGTACAAAAGGGAAATATTGTGGTCTGACTAGACTAAATTCTAAGAACGTTGGCCGTGGCAACATTTTTTGACGGAAATGGAAGAAAATCGATAGCTCCCATCTAGAGGTCACCGTAAATAAGCATACCAGGTTTCAAAAACAATCTAATCATAAATGAGCCCTGTAGGGTGAGCCAAAGGGGAATATTGTGGTCTGACTAAACTAAGTTCTAAGAATGTTGGCTGCGGCAACATTTTTTGATGGAAATTGAAGAAAATCGATAGCTCCCATCTAGAGGTCACCCCAAACAAGCATGCCAGGTTTCAAAGCAATCCGATCATAAATGTACCCTGTAGGGTGTGCCAAAGGGAAATATTGAGTCTTCTGACTAAACTAAGTTCTAAGAACGTTGGCCGCGGCAACATTTTTTGACAGAAATTGAAGAAAATCGATAGCTCCCATCTAGAGGTCTCCCCAAACAAGCATACCAGGTTTCAAAGCAATCTGATCGTAAATGTACCCTGTAGGGTGTGCCAAAGGGAAATATTGAGGTCTGACTAAACTAAGTTCTACGAACGTTGGCCGTGGCAACATTTTTTGCCGGAAATTGAAAATCGATAGCTCCCATCTAGAGGTCACCCTAAATAAGCATATCAGGTTTCAAAGCAATCAAATCATAAATGTGCCCTGTAGGGTGTGCCAAAGGGAAATATTGTGGTTTGACTAAACTAAGTTCTAAGAACATTGGCCGCGGCAACATTTTTTGACGGAAATTGAAGAAAATCGATAGCTCCCATCTAGAGGTCACCCCAAACAAGCATAAGAAGTTTCAAAGTAATCTGATCATAAATGCGACCTGTGAGGTGTGCCAAAGGAAATTGTGGACGTACGTACTAACGTACGTACGCCAACAGACGAGAAGTGATGGTAATAGCTCAACTTGACTTTGTCAAGTTGAGCTAATAAGTCAGAAGGGGGGGGGGGGGGGAAGTAGGCATATCCCGATTGTGTGGTGCGCTCAGAACGAACACCGGGAGGTCGACACCAAACCCAGTACATCTGCAAAGGATGTGACAAACCAATGTGCAAGGTTCCTTGTTTTGAACCGTATCATACCATGCAAAACTTCAAAATTGCTTGTACCAAAGAACTGCATAAAGAATAAAGAAAGACGATTCAAAAGCATTTGTAAATATGTTGGACTTTTATTCAAAATTTTGCGTTAAAAAAATGTTACAGTTGTGGTTGGAACAGAACATTGAAGAACTTTTTTTTTAAATGGTGTTTCCTTTGCTGGCCTTTGGTTCCTGTAAAAACAGTGTAAAAGTAAGTCAGTGCACATACATGTACACATACATTACATGGAGAGTGGATTATAATTAACCCTTTACCCAACGTAACGGCCGAAACCGCTCAGCGTTATTCACAACAATCGTCATTCAAATTTTATATTTTCACAAAAACATAGCCTATGACCCCTCATTGGAACGAGCTCTTTGAGCTCATTTCAATCAGGGGTCATAACCTATGTTTTTGAGAGAAAAAATGAAAATTTTCCGTTACTCCAGAATTTATTTTGCAAGTGTCGTCTGCTTCCCATGTTGGGTAAAGGGTTAAAACACTAAAGGAGTGGAAATTCCTCCCAACTAAAAACTTAACAGTCCACAAGACATGAGGACAAGTAGAGTTTCAGCCAATGGACCTCCAGGTTAAACCCAGAGGTACAGTTGCTGACACTTTACTTGACCCTCTTATGCCTTACCATGGGAATTGGTAGCTATGAGCTGGGTGGAATGTCCACTCCATGAGTGTTTCAGTGATAATTCACTGTCCACATATTGTGTATTGCTTGACAGGAAAAATAAGTCCCTTCTCTGTTAGGTAATACTATCAGTTGTCTTCAAGATTGATTATTCACCTTGGTTGTTGGCTCTGCGAAAAATTCATTCTAGGCGAGACGAACGACATTATCCCTAAAAATACAGGTCATCTCGTATAATCCTCCGCTGAAAGAAAACTACTTACCCTAGAGAAAAAAAAATTATACCAAAATAAGCAGAAATTAATAACCGAGTGTTGGGGGATATTTTCAAAAATAAAAAAGTTTTCTGCATAGGGTATTACAGGGGTTGAAAAATTTCCTCTTGATTTCTGTATAAAATTTCACCACCAGGTGGCAGTGTCGTCATCTGTGGGCATTTATAGAAGAATTGATTGCACATTGTTATTCTCCATTGTACACTGGACAAGTTTTATATTTAATTTATTTCTGTAGCTTAAATAATTAAAAAGTTACAGATATTTGAATATACCCACTATGAAAACCACATAATTTCTCCATTTTGTCCAGTGGCAGACATTCCTGAAAGTGATGGAATTGGCAGAGTGCTAGGAGTTAATACCAGTTGGTGCAATTGTTTTATGAACCATCTGTTAGTTGTATCTTGATTCTTGATGTGTTAAAAATAATTTATATATACTTAAAGTCTTTATTTCTTAAGGACCATGAAGAACCTAAATAACCTTTGATTATCTAATAAGAAATGTTTAAATCTGTTTAAACAAATAGGATTTGCAATTATAGAAATCAAAACACTCGAAGACCACATAGATTGCTGTCACAAAATTATGGGCCCAGCACTGGGCCCAGATGGACCCAATAACTTAACATACCATCAATACACCCCCTCCTGAGTACAGAGCAAATTATTGCGAGTTTTTTTAGTTCAAAACATGTAGAATGTTTTCCATCTGTTTCTGAATATAAGAAACGAATTCACAGTTGCTGGACTCTGAGATTGTGAAAGTCCTGGAGAGTTATTAGAATGAAAGAGACTGCCTTTATTGATAACATCATTACGATCAAGATGGTAGTTTGGCCCTGGGGCATGTCTGGTGATTGTGTTTGTACAATACTGCATTCACTGCTGTGCTGATTGGTTTGATGTACTGATGCGGACGTATGTATGACTTACAGGGTCATAAATGTAGCAACTGTGTTGTTGGGTTTGAGAGTTGTGTTGGAAACCTATTGAGTATTCGAGAGATTTGGCTAAAACCTAAGTTCCAACTTAATTGACATGCCAGAAAACATTAGCAAGAATTTCGACGACTGTTCATTCCGATTTGACTTCTCATCTTGTGAACATCAGCGAACCTTCACTCTTATTTCAAAAGCAAATTCTCATTATCAATTTTGAAGATGAATTTTTACAGAAAGGCCAGTGTACCTGTGGTGCCTGCTCAAATAACTGCAATGGCTTCAGTGATATTGCATGTAATATATGTGCCAAATCTCAGGCTGAAAGACTTCAATTTCTTCAGAAAATTGACCCTTTCATTCATCTGCAGCAACTGCGTCAGAAATAGAACAAACTCTTGATTCTGACCACATGATGGTGAGGTGGATAGCAGCCAGGCAAAATAACACCCATGCAGCAATTCTTAGAGATCTTCTTGAGAGGGCAGGAAGAAAAACTTTGTAAGCAAGAGCCACAATACTACAATCATCCAAGTATGAACTATACCCAAGACAGGCATGCATCCAGACTGTTGGGAAATAATTGGGTTGGTTCAGTTCCCATTGCAGTCTTGGCTGATGGGAACTGCCTGTTCAACGCTCCTTCTGTGGCATTATATGGTAACCAAGCAGCATCTGAGGAGCTCCGTGTTCGAACTTGCATCGAAATGGCCCGTCATCAGATCTACTATAAGTCATTTCACTCAAAGCCAGACATTTCACTGATCAGCCCCTCTTATAATGAAGCCATTTCAGCATGTGTAGAATCAGGAGGCCCGAGGTCCTTTTCATCAATATGGACCATTCACACTGCCTGTATGGTTGTCGGTCGCTCAATCAATCAGAAGTGTCTATCCAGTGGAAAATGGACCGGTAGACAGGAATATTGGGTTACTGAACCGTTTTTTATCCTCGAAAAAGGATCGGAGGTCAACAGGAAATGCAAACTATAATGTGGGCAGAAGTAATGAATATAGTGTAGTCATGGAGCCCAAATTTTGTACCACTTTTGCCCTTCATATCTAACCCAGTAGACTTGACTGATGCAGAGGCGGACTCTAAAAGTGACAATCAACAAAGCCAATACAATGAAAAGGATAGAACTACTGACAAACAAGACAACCTGACTAACTGCCAATTTGACAATGACAAGTGTTACAGCCAAGACAGTCCAGACATAGATGACTAAGAGACGTGCATTAATGAAAGAATTGACAATGTTAATAACGACTACAATACTGACAAAAGAGACAGTCAAGGCACGGAGAACCTTGGCAATGCAGAAAAATATGTAACTGACAATAAGTTAAACGACAACCAAGACATAACTCAACTTTCAGGGATAGTGGATGCCCATACAGAAACCCTATTGCAAATGGGTTGAATGGGAAATTTTTAAGTACGATTGAACAAAATTTTGCAACAAAAGATGGGAAAAGTATTACCATCCATCAAGCAGGTGCAAAATAAAATGTTTTCTTTGTAATTGCCAACTCTGACATTAAAAAACAACAATTAGCTAATAAACAAGTAATCATCCTGATGACTGGAGAATGGGACACTACAAAAAATTCAAGTAAATGTCATAATTATTTGAAGTTAGTGACAGGAGGTATAATTTACAAAGAGAGAAAAAGGGTATAATATGGTGGAATAGTAAAGCTCAAGTTTGAGGAGTTACACCCACAGGCCCTATTTGATCATTACTGTCATCAGAAAATATTTGGTCTTGAAGAGAGGCCCTTTTTATAAGAGACATATCACTTGGTTTGACCACCTGCACTCTGATGTCAAAATGCCAAAGATTTCAGCAGCCAATTTTTCCCATAATGCAACTGAGAATTTAATAAACAAGAGGCCCCAAGGGGCCTGAGGGCACTCACCTGACATGGTAGCCTAAATATCAACCCAGAGAATTGATTTCAACAAGTTGCATCGGCTCCTCCTAAGAAAAGCTTATACCAAATATCCAAAGATTCTGACCAGTGGATCTAAAAAAAAAGAAGATTTTTAAAGAATATTCCTCATATTCGACTACGTTATAATTCGGGCTCCCACAGGGGCTTGGCTTTAACAAACTTGAACCTCACCCCTCCTCCCCCCCCCCCCCCCCCCCACCAAGGATGCTGCACACCAAATATCAAAACATTCCGACTGCTGGATCTGAAGAAGAAGATTTTTAAAGAAAATTCCTCATTTTGAACTAAGTTATAATTCAAGCTCCTACAGTGAGTCCAAATATGGACCTAGAGACTTGGCTTGAACAAACTTGAATCTCACCCCCCTAAGCATGGTGCATGCCCAATGTCAAAAGATTCTGCCTGCTGGATCTTGAGAAGAAGATTTTCAAAGAAATTTGCCTGAAATGCACTAAGTTCAAATTCAAGCTTCTATAGTGAGCCCAAATATGAACCTAGGGAGCCGATTTGAACAAACTTGAATCAGATCCCCTCCACAATGTTGCACACCAAATATCAAAAGATTCTGCCTGCTGAATCTGGAGAAGATTTTTTTAAGAAATTTGCCTGAAATGCACTAAGTCCGAATTCGAGCTTCTATAATGAGCCCAAATATGAATCCAGGGGGCCATTTTGAACAAACTTGAATCAGATCCACCCCTCAATGTTGCATACCAAATATCAAAATATTTTGCCTGCTGGATCTGGAGAAGAAGATTTTTTAAGAAACTTGCCTGAAATGCACTATGTTCGAATTCGGGCTTCTATAGTGAGCCAAATATGAATCCAGGGGGCCGATTTGAACAAACTTGAATCAGATCCACCCCACAATGTTGCAAACCAAATATCAAAAGATTCTGCCTGCTGGATCTGGAGAAGAAGATTTTTGAAGAAATTTGCCTGAAATGCACTAAGTTCGAATTCGAGCTTCTATACTGAGCCCAAATATAAACCCAGGGGGCCGATTTGAACAACTTGAATCAGATCCACCCCACAATGTTGCATACCAAATATCAAAAGATTTTGCCTGCTGGATCTGGAGAAGAAGATTTTTGAAGAAATTTGCCTGAAATGCACTAAGTTCGAATTCGAGCTTCTATACTGAGCCCAAATATAAACCCAGGGGGCCGATTTGAACAAACTTGAATCAGATCCACCCCACAATATTGCATGCCGAATATCAAAAGATTCTGCCTGCTGGATCTGGAGAAGAAGATTTTTAAAGAAATTTGCCTGAAATGCACTAAGTTCGAATTCGGGCTTCTATAGTGAGCCCAAATATGAATCCAAGGGGCCAATTTGAACAAACTTGAATCAGATCCAGCCCACAATGTTGCATACCAAATATCAAAAGATTCTGCCTGCTGGATCTGGAGAAGATTTTTTAAGAAATTTGCCTGAAATGCACTAAGTTCGAATTCGGGCTTCTATAGTGAGCCCAAATATGAATCCAAGGGGCCAATTTGAACAAACTTGAATCAGATCCACCCTACAATGTTGCATACCAAATATCAAAAGATTCTGCCTGCTGGATCTGGAGAAGAAGATTTTTTAATCTTTTTCCCATTGCCTACAGTGTTAAAAAGTGCTGACTCAGCACTTTTTCAAAGTCCTGAAAAAAGTACCTTGTGATCAAACCGATAGGGATTTTTTTTAACCATTCTATTCTACTGGATAAAAGTAAGCTTTATACAAAATAAGAATTCTCTGTGCCGTGTAGTTTTGGAGATATGGCAGTTTTAAGGTTTTTCCTATTTAGCTCCCGAGGTTCCCAAGGGGCAATGAGAAAAAAAAAATTTTGTATCAATCAACTACTTATGACCCATTATCATCTCATGTCAAATTTGGTTCAAATCGACCTGACGGTTCTGAAAATAGAAATTTTAGGCATGGCCAAAATTTTTGCCCCTCCCGTAACGAAGGCAAATAATGCCCGACAAACTTCTCTTGAACAAACTTGAGTCTACACCTCAAAAGGAAGCTGCATACCAAATATCAAGTCTCTGCTATTGCTGGTTCTTGAGAAGAAGATTTTTTAAGAATTGGAGCATTTTTGCCCCATCCCTCTGCTCAATATGAGCTGAAATCTAATTTGACAAAAAATCAAAATGCCCTTATATAACCCCTACTCACATGAAATTTCATTAATATGCGGCCAGTGGTTTGGGAGAAAAAGGCCCAAACACCACCTTCACGACGGACGACGGACGCCGGACAACGGCCGAAAAGTGATCAGAATAGCTCACCCTGACTTTCAGTCAGGTGAGCTAATTATATCTTGTTTGACAGAGCCCACCGAGCTCTCCTGTCAAACAAGATATATTTTATTAAATTTTTAATTCTATATGGACAATATGGAGTCAATGACGGAAATTTTGAAATACTACCAGAGTGCAAGGAGTTAAGGGTGACGCCGACATAGATACTGCAGTAGTTGAGTATGCAGAGACTTATCCTCCAAATTATGAGCTCTATGGAAATGCCATGACGACCATAGTTACCTACAAATGGATGACAGTTGAACAAAATAATATTATAGTTGACGGTTTGAAGCATGGATATGAGTGCAGATAAATTAAAAAAAAAAAAAAACAAGTCAGTACAGCCTGTCCCGAAGATTCTACAGACCTGAAGAAAATACAAAACAAGAAATACAACAAAGAGTGAGAAGCAAGACCCGACGATGAAAAAAGACGTAATATTGCAGATGACATGCTGACAATGTTCAACTGGTAGAGTGCTGGAAGCCATATTTGGGCTTTACACTAAAGGGCAGGTGCCGCAAGTTAATGGCTTCATAATCTGTTGATATACTTCACATTATGTTTAAAGTGAAATTATTTGGTTTGTATGGCTTTGCATTATTCCATAAATTGTAACAGGGCAAAGACACAAACAAATTTTGATAACCAAAAATAACTCGGCACTTTACCAGTTAATAAGCAGAAAAGAAAGACAGAAAGTTTATTCGCAAAGTACTTACCACTGTTCCTGACAAGCCTCCCTCTGTAATATGCCATACTGACAACCAAATAACAAACTTGAAGACATCGATTTTAAACGGATGTGTAGTTGGACTGGACAGGCCATTTAATTTAGGAGCATGTCACCTAACTACCATGTTTCAAAAATGGTAGTGTTGTTGGAAAGGAAGGAGAGGGTACAGTTCCAATCATGTTGGGACCAGTTTTCCTACACTGGGACAGATCATTTCACACTTACCAGCGATTTATTTCTTATCTGCTCACTGGACTTAGGGACATACTCACACATTACGCAAGCAACATTTAAAAGAGAACACAATTCATAACTTATGAGACTGATACACAAGAGACGAAATCAACCATTATAAACAAAATTTTTAATTCTGATTCTGTTTTAATAACACTTGAAGACAGCACTGTGTACGGCGATACTGAAGATGACATTGAAGAAAAAATCAAGACTAAACACGACAGAAAATATTTGACTGAAAATCTATTATCTGAACTACAGAAAGGTTTTTGAGGCCAGACAATGCAGTAAAAGCATATGCAAACTCTGGACAAACAATAACTGTGAATCTATGAATAACATTATTAAACTGGACAATGACTGGAAAATTCTGAAACTGCCAGACTTGACTGACGGACTTGAAGAGATAATAACAAACCATATGACTGACTTTAGGGGGTTCTCTGCATGACTGAAGTTTTAATTTGGCCTCGCACGCAAAAAGATTATAGATAAGACATGAGACTGGACAAACATGACTGCTGCCCAATGGGATCACTGAAAGAAAATACTTGAACTTGACCATTGACAATTCAAAACATTTAACTTCGACTGACCGGACACATAGTTCCCAGAGTTCCAGGAGTGGCAAACAAAAACCCGGACAGAGGAAGAAAGTCTGAGCAAGCAAAACAGTTTTTGTAAAGAGACAAAGTAGTTAATTGATAAATCTGCATTTATGTCATGAGCATAAATGTCTTTATGGGAGATACACAAAGTTCAATCAAAGGTAAAGAAGATAAGAAAGTTCAACAGTTCGAGTTACAGATGGGACGGAAATCAAAGTCATGGAAAATTCCCCTTTTGAATATTTAAATTTTGGCATCTGATTGACGTATAATGTACTTCAAAATCCCTGGCAAATGTCCATTTCCAGGCAGTTCCCTCACCAATGTTGGCACCTCCACAAGACGAGAACAAACTATACCCCCCATTGTTTCGGCTAATTGAGTCCCGCGAAATTTTGGGAATGCCCATTGGTCAATTCTTGGACCCATCTGAATATCACAACACTGTGGCAGCATTCTCCAGCTTTCTGTGGAAAGGACAAGTTACCAATTTTTATGGTATTGTGCTTTTTTTGTGTATTTCTAGCACGGATTCGTTTCGGATCTACTCCACCACGGTAAGCTCTGTATCATTCAATTTATGGTTATTACGATGTCTCCTCGTACCTCCCCCCACAAAATTTTACTTTAGGTCATAGTTTTGTCAGGCGTTTTCGTGAATTTATGGACCACCACCACGTGAATTGTCAGACGGATCTGGGCTGTCCTGATTGCGACGTCCGCTATTTAGGTCTTGGAGGGTTAACCATCGACAGGGCATATGATGAAGGGCTGGGAGTCTTAGGCTTTTTCCACCCTGATGCGGTCATTATTCAGCTCGGTGGAAATGACCTTTTCTCTGTTTCGGCTGACCCAGCAGGGGTGGCTTCCCGGCTGTTCGAATTCTCAACTCTCCTCGACTCATCGTACGGTGTCAAGCTCTTCGTTTTGTGTTCGGAATTCGTTCCGCGGAATTCTGGCAGAACGACGTGTGTAATTCCAACTTGTGGGTATTCAACGTCCGACTGGAAGACCTGTGTATCCAACCGGACTACTTAATGTTTTGGAAGCACCGCCGTTTCAACCCACTGCCCCAGACTTTGTTCGCCGGAGATGGGGTACATCTCTCCCGCGTGGGTAATAGGCGATTCTATTTTAGTGTGCGGGGTGCTATGCTCAGTGCCCGTCACCGTTTGACCTCGTAATGTCTTGGGTCTCTGATCAACCAATACCATAAACACCTCCTCCCACCTCCCCCCCCCCCCCCCCCCCCCCACATAAAAAAAAAAAATCAAAAATCATCCCACAAACAAACAAATCAAAAAACAACAGAACGTGGTGGTGGTGGGGGGGGGGGGGGGGGGGGGGCACCTGCCCCTGGTCTACACTTTGTGTTTGCTTATTATTAAGGGCCGGAGGGCACTCAGCCAAATATCAATATGCTGCTTCCTGGTCCGTGCTATGCCCAAGGTTTTTCTATCACTGTTTACTGCTTTGTACCCCCATGGAGCATTGGCTCTGGTTATATCCCACTGGATGCACAAATGCTAAGTTCACCCAATGGTTTCGGTTGCTTTTTCCTTGCCTTATCGTCAGCTTGTGTCGCCTTCCATGGCAGTATCAGGTCTCTGAACTTCTTTCTACCTCCAGGGATTTTCCCCGATACCACTTGCAGTCAAGGCCGTTCTGGCTTGCCTGCAGTCCTGGCCGTTCTGATTTCCCTGCTTATCTCGCCCTGATCCCCCACGTCCTCAAAATTATATTTTGTTTTTGTTTTTTTTTCTTTCTCTCTCTCAGCTGGCTTATTCGATGCCCAACAGTTCTCCTTCCAGTGCCTTGTGGGAGCTCTTTATCTACCTTGCCCTATTGGCGGCAGTTACATGGACTTTGTTTCTTCAGGGTGACGGTTTGTTAGATCAGGCTGGTGTGTTGGTCTGGTCCTTGGGGAAGGCCGGTGAGTTGGGCTCTGTACCTCTCGTATTTGCCACCCCCCCCCCCCCTCCGTTTCCTTTCCTTTCTGCTCCCTTCCTCCGGGCTATGCCCATTTCCACACTCTCAGTACATGCTTGGGAGCTTTTTGGTGGGTGTCTCAGTCCTTCTCACGAAGCGGGCGCTACCGCTCTCACGCCCGGGAACGCCCAGGTTTTTTTATTTTCCGAGCGCAAATTGATGCGCCGTCTACCATACTATGGGAAGACAGCTTGCACATGTCCGTCGAAGTGGTTTGGGCCTGGGACGGGATTATTCAGTCAGTTAAAGCCAGTGAGATGGGCGCATAATATACAGTGGAATATTTAGCGAGGTACATGTAAATGCAGTTCAAAATCCTGACAACACAAGTGAAAATCAAAGCACCGTATGAACTCTGAAGTTTTCATTCAGATCATTTTGGGGATCTAGAAACTGTTGCTTGATTGAAAATTGCCAGGAAAAAAACACACAGTGTTTATTCCAGCCAATCGTGTCATCTAAAAATGCAGGTTTACAGGGAATTCCTCATTGACGTAATCAACTTTGGGGCAGTCAGTCACGTGATGCTAACACTTCAAAGTGTGTCCATTCTTTCAGAAATTTAGTGTCAATAAATTCCACATCGCCATTAAATTTATCGTATTTAAAAATTAAAATGGCAAAAATTAACTTGGATTATCAACAATTTGCTCACAATAGCTTGATCCAGAGCTGAGTTTAGGTATGACAACGTCCATTTCATGAAATAACATGCGAGGGTAAAGTAAAAATTACTGCCTATTTTCGTGATATAAACAATGAATACGAAGGATAACAGATACCGAGAAACGTTACGTGTCCCTCGTAGACCAATATTATCATTCAGTGGCATGATGTATACGACTAAAAAAATAGTCGACTATGAAAAATAATAGTAGACTATAGCACCTAACCTTACACCGGTTATTCGATTAATCGAATTTGCGAGACAGTCAAGTGTTTACAGACACAGTTTCAGAGACATTGTTGACGTAAACTAAAAAAGTAACTGCTTTTTATTGCACGTGCACGATTGATCGTTCGCTGCAAATTGTAATTGCATGAGCGATTGCACGCCATTAAAATGAAGGTCTGCATGGTTTGCTGTTTTGGAAAATTCCGGGGATAAAAAATAATCGGGTTTGATGTGGGTGAATAGAGGGGGGGTGGGGCACTGATGTGCTTTCTAGTACTGATATTTTTCACCACTGGGCTCTCATTTTGAGGCAGAGATGTTTTTGTTTCAGGAAGGAGGGGGGGGGGGGGGGGGGGGACAACAACAGTATACATGTATCTATAACAATAATATATAATATATTATCCAAGAAAAGGATCGCATTCAGTATAATTATTAATAAATGATAGCATCAAAGAAATACAAAGTTAACCCTTTACCCAATGCAGACGATATCAAAATTTATTATTTTAAATATTATTTTTTTAAATTTTTCAAAAAAATTCAACAAAACCATATCATGTGACCCCTCGTTGGAACGAGCTCGACGTTCCAACAAGGGGTCACATGATATGGTTTTGTTGAAATTTTTTGAAATATAATATTTTTTCAACTGCTGAATTTGCATATTACGTGGGCGGATGCGGGCGATTCGTTGGGTAAAGGGTTAAAAAGGTCAAAACTATAGCACATCAATAGACCAGTCTCTTATATAATGTTTTTGGACCACAATACCTCCTCACATAGCAAGATTAGAACAATGCGATTCGGAATCCAGTGCCCCCCCCCCCCCCCTTCCCAATGACAGGGGCTCGAAACATAATTAGACTGTACATCCCCCACCCTCGAAAAGTGTCACACGTTGAAAATGCTCCTTAACAGGCATTAAAAATGAAAATCTCTCTATCATTGAAAAATTGCATAAACATGGCATAACAAAGCCTGACTAGAGTTATCCCTTTCAAAAATGCACGAAAATCACATTGCAGTTGGTCAATAATGGTGATGTGTCATTGCGAGAGCAAATAGCTCCCGTGATTGATTTTGCGAGAGCAATTTTTCACTCCCGGTACAATATATTCGTGAGAAGGACTGGTGTCTTTTACGTTTGCCCCATCCCAGTACTTTATGCTGCACACCTCACATTCACACCTTCCCATCCTGGGTCGGGCGTGCAGGTGGGGGGCATGATATGCCCCCCTCCCCCCCCCCCCCCCCCCCCCCTGGTATTCATTGCTTCCAAACTTCCTCGCAGTTTATTTCACCTCGGACATGACATGCACATACACATATCATGGAACTCCAGCACCTCACACCACAAACAACCCCCGCGGATACCAGAATGGACAACCCTCCTTTGGTTTATACTATCGTGCTGTTGGGTATGCTGTTGAGGGTGTTTGTATTTTCTTTGGTTCACTCTGTTTCCTTTCTTTTCAGATGCCTCCCAGAAGACGAAGGGTTGCTGCTACACATCAAAGTCTGCGACGTGCAATTGTTCTTTCTGCCCAGACTGGGGATCACTCTAACCCTTCCACCATAGCGATACCACCGTCTCAGTCTGACTGTCACATCGGCATCAGTTCTCAATCCACCTCTCTCTGCTGTCAGTACACAACCTTCACTAGACGTCATTCCTTCGTTGCGTTCCGCTCCCGGGCCCGGGCCCAGACCTGACACTTCTGTCCTTGCACCCACTACAGCGCAAATTCGGACCACTACCCACCGTGCAAGTTCTCGTGCCCGGGGGCAAGCAAGAGAAACTTCACATCGGTCACTAGCTGTGTCTCCTCCAGTTTTGGAGACACCTATGAATATGCAGCCTCAAACATCCAGCCTAAGTGATGGTCTGCAGCCACAGTACTCCAACCGACAACCTCCACCACCGGTTGGTTCCCACTCCACCGACCTGATGTCTTCCGATGCTTTAGTCTCCATCCAGCAGTCAGTTAACCAGTTGGCAGAAACAGTGAATCAGTTGCGCCGGGACCAGGCTTCTTCGGCCATACACATTGGACAACCACCTGAACACGATGTCCCACTGGGGGAAGTTTTGCCAGACACTGCCATTCCTTCCGCACTGCTCACGCAACCAGGTAAGAGTATTTCTATGGTCACCTCTCCTCCGGCTTTCACCTCATGTCCTAACTGTGAACTTTCTTCTCTCTCACCTTCTTTCTCACCTGTCCTTGATGCTTCTCTCCAAGTGTTCCATTCTCTTGCTACCCCCTTGCACGCCTTTATTCCATTGGCCATTAAGGAGAAAATATGGGATGACCATTTTATACATATGGACGTATTGTTAGGGAAGGACCACCATCAACCAGCCTCAGTCCTCACCTTAGGGAACCTTGACTCGGGTGCCCCGTCTGTGTGTGGCCCACGCTCCAAGCCATCATCACCTCAGCTTGGATCAGTGGACCACAGCATTCTATACCTTTGTCGCCAGCTACTCGCAGCGACACGTTACTCAGTCTCCCCATCTCATGCGCTATTTGGTGAACATCCGGGCTCTGGCCCTGAAGGGCTCAGACTGGTTCCTCTATGACGAACAGTTTCGTGCCCTGCGGGAATCGTTAAAATTACCCTGGAATATGATCCACTGGGAGCTGATGGATCAGGTTGCCCCAGGCCAGACTCCTGTCCGCTCAAAACTCCCAGGCAGGCAATTTTCAGAACTCCCAGGGAAATGGGCGGGTCAACAATTTTCGCGTCCCATCTGGGCAGTGTTTCAAATTTCACAAAGGCCAAACCTGTCGTGCCTCCTGTCCATTCCCTCACCATTGTTTCCTCAGCAAGAGCCAGCACCTTGCAGTCTACTGCTGGTCTCGCCGTTCCTCCCCCTCCAGTTCCCAGGGTTCTCAACCAACCCCCTCCCCTCACCGTGCCACAGGGCGGCAGGAAACAATCTGCCCTTGCCAACACCCATAAGGCTTGATCGCTTGGCACACCATCTTGGCACCATTTGCCATCTCGATGCAGATTTTCTACTGGAAGGTTTCCGGCTGGGTTTCTCATGTACCCTGCCCGACCAGCCTTTCCCCCACAATTTAAAGTCGGCTCTTGATCAGCCAGACAAAGTCCTGACTAAGCTTCAGCGTGAAATCGATGTCGGGCGCATTATGGGCCCCTTCTCAGTTCCACCCTTTCATCACTTCCACTCCTCTCCGCTGGGTCTAGTGCCCAAGAAAGTTCCCGGCTCATTCCGTTTAATCCACCATCTTTCGCACCAGCACAGGTCTCCAGTCAATGACGGCATCCCCACGGAATGCTGAGGTCTCATATTCTTCCATCCAGGATGCCATTGCCCATCTTAAGAACTGGGGTCGGGGCAGCTTCTTGGCTAAACTGGACATAAAGGATGGCTTCAGTTTGCTCCCCATTCGCCCTGACCACCACTTTCTACTGGACTTCCATTGGGACGATGCTTTCTACTATGATCGTTGCTTCCCTATGGGAAGCTCTTCCTCTTTTCAGCTGTTTTGAACGTTTTAGCTCAGCTTTGCATCACATTGTGGCGCACAGTGGGGGATACAATTTCTATCTTTCTGTAATTTTTTCTCACATCTATCGTATAGCATATAACAAACTGATGAATATAGAAAAAATACTAAAACCTAAAAAAAAATTAAATTAAAAAAAAATTATTTTTTTTTAAAAATCCCAAGTGATTGGCACTCAGGAACAAATTTTCCACTGGAAACCAAATAGGAAAAATGTGACACAGTTTGCTTCCAAAGACTAAAAAAATTGGGCAACCTCAGACAAACAAATTTGCACATTCAACATGGATTATTATGGAAATAAAAAGATTTCTTAGGACAGGAACATCTATGAACCTTTCATTCCTCATTCAAACCTCTGTTGTATGTCAGGTGGTTTAATGCTTTTGCCGATGAATCCCGGTAGACCGAGATTTTAAATTCTCCCTACTGACAATGAAACCCAGTTAACTGGGATTTCAGGTGTTTCAAATTTCGTGTTGCATACTGAAGGCGTATTGCGACATCAGGTAATTTCAGTGCGCATATTAAGTGAACCAGACGGATATCGCAGTCACATGTTTGGAAATAGAAAGTGAAGAATGTTGTGAAATACGTAACAAAACTTGTCTTGGCAGAGGTGTCTGAATATTCAGATTCTGATTCCGAAAGCTGGGACTCTGATGATGATTTACCACTCCGGGAAAGATTTCCATCAATGTCGGATGAAGATTTTTCATCATTTTATATAACTTTCTGGAAGTCACAGAGGATGAGTGCACTGCTGTTTTTCCTGGTTTTGTGGGGATTTCCGAAAATAAACATCCTCATTATGATGAAGCAGTGGATTTTTCATAGGGGAAAAAACAACCAGATGACAACAGTTTATCATTCAACGAACTGGCTGGCCCAACAAGTGTGTTAGATGGAAGCTGTTCCACAATAAACTTTTTCCATCTATTTATTACTGACATTATTTTGGAAGAAATAAATGAATGGACAGATAGAAATGCCTGTCATAAAATCAACAATGACCCATAAAATAACAAAGAATGGACCTGTCCGACCTTGGCCGAAATGAAAGCATCCATCGGTTTGTGAATAGCAATGATCAGCTGTGTTTCCCAACCAAGAGTGGAGCATTCTTTTCTGAGAAATCTGATATGTGAATTTTTGATACCCCTGGGTTTAGAAAAAGTATTATCCTACAGGCGATTTATACAAATAACGAGGTATACTGGCATTTTTGCAATGAGTCTTTAGAGAAAAAAAAACAAACTTCATAAAATTACTTCATATTTAGACTATATTTCATTCAACTTCAAAAATCTTTATTCCCCCTCCCAGAATATTTCCATCCATGAATGTATGGTACCATTCAAAGGGAGATTGGGCATAAAACAGTACATAGAGGATAAGCACACAAAATGGGGCATCATAAAAGCCTTCATGCTTTGTGACTTGGCAACTGCATACTGCTACAAATTTCAGGTTTATGCTGGGAGGAACAGCAAGTTTGAGGGGGAAAATTTGGGCATCTCTTCAGGTGTTGTCATGAATCTCACCCAGGGGTTAGAAAGAAAAGGTCATATCGTGCACACCGATAACGTTTATACCAGTCCTCTTCTTGCTAAAAAAGGGGTATTGGGTTGACCGGGACAGTACGACCCCCACCTTAAGGGCTACCCAGAATCTTTGAAGCAAATACGTGATAAGGATTTACAACGGGGTGAGTTTCGATGGGAAATGAGTGGGCCTATTCTGGCCATTGTATGGAAGGACAAGAGACTAGTTCATTTGTTATCGTCAGTTCAGAAAACTGAGAAAACAACAGCCAGGCGCCGCAACAAAAATGGTACAATGGATGATGTCACTTCGCTAAAAGTAATAGACTACAACAAATATATAGGCGGAGTTTATCGAAACAAGCCAAGATCAATACCGGGTCTGGACCTGCGTTGCTGCATGCAATTGATTACAGAGATGAAAAGACTTCAAAGTATCGGCAAACAGGAAGTGGCTGCATGGCAGATCTGAAAATTGGATACATGATACAACTCATCATTATGAAGCAACAGACCAAATATAAAATCATTCCTTTCATAGAAGCCAAGAAAACTTTGACGGAAGAAGTGTTTCAGACGGACTGAAGGACGGAGTCGAGCGGTTACTAGACATGCTCTGCCGCTGGCGACGCAGGTAATGATGAGCTTGCAGCCATACCCAAGGATATGAAGCAACAATATAAGTGGTACATGCGTCTCGCACTCAAAACTTTCATGTGGTGTACATACAATGCTAATATTCTGGAGGGGAGTGTAGTCAAGCATAAACCTACCCACGGCCGTGCTAGAGATTTTCTGGCCTTCATAGATGAACTTGTCCATCAACTTGTTGGTGATTACAGGTGTGACAGAAAGAAGGACCTGGGTGCTTGTTGAATGTTGGAATACATTTTCCTGATGCTGAAGAGGGAGACAGCACAAATCATGCATGCGTTGTGTGCAAAAAAAAAGCACCATGTATATGCTTCAACCCATGGAGTTTTTAGTAAAAAACTAAAGGACAATGTTAAAATTTTTAAACTGTTCCAGACAATTTTGAATTATATTATTTTAGTAAAGTGTAGCAGCAACAGTACTTTTTGAATGGATAGAAAGATAACAGTATTTGGAGAATAATTGAAGTTTCATGAAACTAATGAATTGATAATTTCAGATACTTTTCAATTTCATTTTAACACTAAGTGGACGATAACGCAAGCAGCAAAGGTGATGGTTATTTTTTTCAGATCAGATTTCAATTGTTTGGGACATATGGGGTACAAATAGCAATATTAAGTTAAGCTTTCACATGCTTTCTTTTTATTGGTATTATTTCTCAAGACCTCAGATTCGGGGGAGCACCATATATACTGCAACTGGTTTCTCATTTCAAATTTACGAATTAAATTCGAAAATCCAGAAACCCAAAGAATAATATCCAAGTGGATACAGGGAATATCTCACAAGTGGCAGCGAGAAGCATGAGAAACATTTTTGTGTGCGATTTTCACGAGCTAAAATACACTATTTGTAGTGGCGAAGCGGGGGATATTTCCGGTATGCACCCACAAAACACGAGATTTTCTTCATGGTCAACTTTTCTCATCATTCACATCTCCTTACTAAAAGGTTAAATCCCCTGATTGCTAAGAATTGGCTGGCCAAAATTGACACTAACTGAATGGGGAATTTTTATATTTCTCAAAATTATATAAAACCTATGACAGTCATATTCGCTGTGCGCATCAATCCTTAAGAACAATATTTATGCTCTCAGTTTGTGATATTATCGAACGATTTCATTCGACCAATTTTTTCCCACATCGATTTAAAATGCTAGTGTTATTTCCTGCAAAATTCCATGTAAAATGACAGAAAATTGCATTTTCGTCAACTTTTAGCAGTTAATATATTTTTTGGCTTCTTATTAACAATATTGTGCGCATACCGGCATATACTAGAGGTACTGTGAGCAAGCTCACAAAGTGATACCCCCTGCGCCTGAAATGTATAAGTTAGATTATCTCCCCTTGGAAATGTCAGAACGGAATTATATTGCTTCATGCACATCTTCACATGGAGTTCTTCCATTGTGTAAAGTTTCATGAAAATTCTTCAAACGGTTTAGGAGGATTTGCGCTTATAAGGAAGGACAGATGGACGTACGGACAGGGTGATTTCTATATACCCTCCCCCCCCCCCAAACTTTGTTTGCGGGGGGGTATAAATATAGATATTGTTCTACACTAATAATTTCTTTAGCTTTCTACTTTCAGCGAAACTATGACACACAGCATACAACCACAGGAGAACCAAGCAGACACACAAAATCAGACGACCGACCACCCAACATCATTTTCGACCACCAACAGCGCTAAAACCAACCATTAACCACCAACAGAAGAACTCGAGGCAGACTATACTTGCCAGTGATAGTTCCAACACTTATCTACTGGAAGACTAAACTTGCCTGAAGAAATGCACAAGACAAAAGAGACAACCAGACCAAGAAAACAGCCGACAGCACAGCCACATAGGCCGAGGCATGCAAGACAAGAACGGACTCCGGACAGACAAGGGGGGGGGGGGGGGGGGGGGGCAGAAACAGTAATCATTCTATACTTCTCTACTTTCAGCCTTAGCAGATACAAAGAACATAATAAGCAGAGTAATTAATCATCCTGATGACTGGAGAATGGGACACTACAAAAAAAAATCAAGTAAATATCATAATTATTTGAAGTCAGTGACAGGAGGTATAATTTACAAAGAGAGAAAAAAGGGTACATATGGTGGAATAGTTAAGCTCAAGTTTGAGGAGTTACACCCACAGGCGTCTCCCGATTCGATCATTACTGTCATCAGAAAATATTCGGTGTTGAAGAGAGACCCTTCTTATAACAGACATATTACTTGGTTCAACCACCTGCACTCTGATGCCAAAGATTTTAGGAGCCAATTTTTCCCCTAATACAACTGAGAATTTAATAAATTATATCTTGTTTGACAGAGCACAATGAGCTCTGTCAAACAAGATATATTTTATTGAAATTTTCATTCTACATGGACAATATGGAGTCAATGACGGAAATTTTGAAATACTACCAGAGTGCTAGGAGTTAAGGATGACGCTGACATAGACACTGCAGTAGTTGAGTATGTAGGGATTTATCCTCCAAATTATGAGCTCTATGGAAATGCCATGACGACCACAGTTACCAACAAACGGATGACAGCTGAACAAAATAAAAATATAGTTTACGGTTTGAAGCATGCATACGAGTGTAGGCAAATGAAAAAACAAGTCAGTACAGCCTGTCCCGAACATTCTACATACTTGAAGAAAATACAAAACAAGAAATACAACAAAGACTGAGAAGCAAGACCTGACGATGAAAAAAAGACGTAATATTGCAGATGTTGTGCTGACAATGTTAAATAAGCAGAAAGACAGTAAGTTTATTCGCAAAGTACTTACCACTGTTCCTGACAAGCCTCCCTCTGTATTATGCCATACTGACGACCAAATAACAAACTTGAAGACATCACAATTTTAAACGGATGTGTAGTTGAACTGGACAGGCCGTTTAATTTAGGAACATGTCACCTAACTACCATGTTTCAAAAATGGTAGTGTTGTTAGGAAAGAAGGAGAGGGTACAGTTCCAATCATGTTGGGACCAGTTTTCCTGCACTGGGACGGATCATTTCACACTTACCAGCGATTTATTTCTTATCTGCTCACTGGACTTAGGGACATACTCACACATTACGCACGCAACATTTAAAAGAGAACACAATTCATAACTTATGAGACGGACACACAAGAGACTATATCAACCATTATAAACAAAATTTTTAATTCTGATTCTGTTTTAATAACACTTGAAGACGGCACAGTGTACGGCGATACTGAAGATGATATTGAAGAAAAAATCAAGACTAAACACGACAGAAAATATTTGACTGAAAATCTATTATCTGAACTACAGAAAGGTTTTTGAGGCTAGACAATGCAGTAAAAGCATATGCAAACTCTGGACAAACAATAACTGTGAATCGATGAATAACATTATTAAACAGGACAATGGCTGGAAAATTCTGAAACTATCAGACTAGAAGAGATAGTAACGAACCATATGACTGACTTTAGGGGGTTCTCTGCATAGCTGAAGTTTTAATTTGGCCTCGCACGCAAAAAAATTACAGGCAAGACATGAGACTGGATAAATTTGACTGCTGACCAACGGGATCACAGAAAGAAAAGACTTGAACTTGACCATGACAATTCAAAACATTTAATTTTGACTGACCGGACACATAGTTCCCAGAGTTCCAGGAGTGGCAAACAATAACCTGGAGAGAGGTAGAGAGACTGAGCAAGCAAGCAAAACAGTTTCTGGAAAGTGATAGAAAGCAGTTAATTGATAGAGGATATCTAGTGTTTTGGAGTGGATACTGAAAATTATCTCATGAGTGACTAAAACAAATGTTTAATCTTCATGAGTGTTTACGTGAGCAAAAATAACCATTTGTCTCAGTCATGAGTGAGATAATTTGGTATCCACTCAAAAACACTAGATTTTCTTTTTATTATACACTTCTTATAAAGAACCTGATCATTCCTATCGATAATTCCACTTGTTTCAACTTCGAATTGATGCATTAAAGTAAACAGCTGTTCTCTGCCTATTCACGCTGCGATGGCAGGTTTCATGCATCATTTCAAGGTGAACATGTGTTGAATTTTTGCTGGATATGATCAGTCTCCACTCAAAAACACTAGATTTCCTTTTCATTACACATTTTTCAAACAAATTCATCATTTCCAGAGATAATTTGACTCATATTCTGTCAGGCCCCCGGTCATTATTCGACTTCCTATGAATGAGATTGTGTAACCCTTTTTTTTTCTGTGTGTCATGTATATCAAGGGAGGTAAGAACTACAAGGGAGATATAGAAAAACTGTATGTTACGAGCGTTTTCGGCAGACTGAATTTGTCTGTTTGTGGTGGAATTAAAATCAAAGACGTAATTTCTGACTTTAATAATACTTACATGGTATACGGACCCAGGGTGTGACAAAAATGGCGACGAGGATGGGATGACATGGGACAATTTGTTTCATCTTTTCGCAATTTGTTTGGAAATTCAACATATTGCATGCCTGCATGGAGCCAGTAGATCGAAAATCGGACAGTGACACTTTCTTTCATCGTTTTGGTTATTCAGAGTTGCATATTCAATTATTTCACAGTGGGGATTGACATTTTAATTCATAATAATTGGAACAATGTGTGTGGACAAGAAGTGTACATTGATTTGAATTTATTTGGAGTTAATTTGACATTTTAGGCATTGAGGCGGGAATCCATGACCCATTTTTTAAACAAAATAGATTGGTTCTTCAAAAGTACAGTAGTATCAATGGATATTTTTCGATCTACCACAGGGCCATGCAGCGGATAATAGCTACCTGCACTAGTTCTATGCCAAAGATGCTGCCTATTGTCTGTTCCAAATTTATTGTTTTGCCCAGATTAGTAGTCTCTGTACTACAGAGACCCATGTTTCCTGTGTTAAAGAAAATATGTCTACAATCACAGGAGCAAGTAAAGACAGTGGAGATATGTCAGTACCTATCGAGAAGACAGAAGAGATGAACAGGGAAATTGATGATCTTGCAGAGGGATTGAAAAACTTAAAAACCATTGTTCAACAGCTAATACAAACTCCAACTTCTGGAACAAGACAGGTGGATATTAATGTGCCAACAGCAGATGAGCAGACAAATGTACTTGGAGATATTCAAGAGAGATCGCAGCCTGATGTGAATGAGCACCTACTTATATTCCAGTTTACAAATCACCTGATCAACTGAAATTAACATGCATTTTACCAGAGCAGAAATTTTCAAGCATTTTAGAACGAGCTGGGTTTACTTTAGTTCATTTAATGAAGACTTTTGAAGAGGAATGCAGAATTCGGAAAATATCACCTAATATCAAGTCACACTAATTCTACAATGTGCAGAGCCTGCTCGATTGATGATCTCTCGTCAGATCATCTGTCAAATGTTTGGCAAACTGGTATATATTTCGAAATGAAATTATGCAACTTTTTTGCACAGAAGCTGACCGTGCTCATGCAATGCAAACTTTGAGTCTCATCGAATTGAGGTAGAATGAGAAATACTGGACATTAATGGATCGAATTCGAAGTTTGGTGTATCAAGCGAATTCTCATGAAATTCGATTTGATAACAAGAGGCCCCACGGGGCCTGAAGCGCTCATCTTGTACAGAACACAATTTAAACCGAGTCCAAGAATGAGTCTACATTAAGCAAGCCATCTCCATAGGCTACACTGTCAATCCTTGAGTCCCTCAGGAGTGACAAAAATAATCTAGGCATCATGCCTTTTCTTCAGTTGATCATAAGTAAAATATAGAGCTCCCCTATGAAGCCCCTTGATACAACCTATGTGGAATAATCTTAGTACCTCAAGAGGGTACTGAATACAAAATTTTTAATTCTTCAGCAAAATGGCCAATTCCGGCTCCCATAGAGAGCCCAAATATTAACCCAGGCTCTTGATTTGAACACAGTTAAATTTGACTTCCCTAGAGATGTTGTGTACCGAGTATGAAAGCATTCTGACTGTTGGATCTGAAGAAGAGAAATTGTAAAGAAATTTCTTCGAATTGCACTAAGTTCAAATTTGGGCTACCATAGCGAGCCCAAATATTGACCTATGGATCCGATTTGAACAAACTTGAATCTGACCCCCCTAGAGATGTTGTACACCAAATGTGAAAGCATTCTGACAAGTGAATCTGAAGAAGATGATTTTTGAAGAAATTCCCTCATATTGTACTAAGTTAAATTTCATGTTCCCATATGGAGCCCAAATATTAACCTAGGCACTCGAATTGAACAACCTGGAATCTGACCCCCCTAGAGATGTTGTATACCAAATATAAAAGCATTCCGACTGGTGGATCTGAAGAAGAAGATTTTTAAAGAAATTTTCTCATATTGCACTAAGTAAAAATTTGGGCTACCATAGTGAGCCCAAATATATACCTAGGGATCTGATTTGAACAAACTTGAATCTGACCCCCATAGAGATGTTGCATACCAAATATCAAAGCATTCTGACCGATGGATCTGAAGAAGATTTTTTAAAATTACCCTCCATACTGAACAAAGATAAAATTTGGGCTTCCATAGGAAGCCCAAATATTAACCTAGGGACTTGGTTTGAACAATCTAGAATCTGACCCTCATAACAATGATGTATACCAAATATTAAAGGATTCTGACTGGTGGTTCTGAAGAAGAAGATTTTTAAAGAATATTCCCCATATTACCCTATGTTAAAACTTCGGGCTCCTGTAGAGAGCCCAAATATGAACCAATGAGCTTTATTTCAACAAACTTTCATCTGACCCCCCTATGAATGCTGTATACCAAATATCAAAAGATTCTGATGATTGGTTCTGGAGAAAAGATTTTAAAAAATTTTTGCAAATCTGCTGACTCAGCATTTTTTCGATGCCCATTACAGAACACCCTAACATAACCGATGGCAATTTTTTTTACCATTCAATTCTACTGGTCATAAGGATACTTCATACCAAATAAAAGCTCTCTGTTCCGTGGGGTTTGGGAAATATGGGCGTTTGAAAATATTTCTATTTTTAGCTCCCAGGGTTCCCATGGGGATGTGTGAATTTTTTTTTTTGCATGGGTCAAGTACTTATGACCCAATACTACCACAAACCAAATTTGGTTCATACCGGACCATCGGTTCAGAAAATAGAAATTTTGGGCGGGGCCAAAAATCTTACCCCTCCTATTACAAAGCCAAATATTACTTCACGAACTTCGTTTGAACAAACTTGATTCTACACCTCATATGGAAGCTCCATAGCAAATATCAAGTCATTCATTGTACACACTGGTTCTTGAGAAGATTTTTAAAATATTTTGGAGCATTTTCTCCCACTCCCTCCCTATGGGGCTGGGCATGCTGAGTTGAACAAAAATGAAATGCCCCTTTGGGACCATCACTCACACAAACTTTCACTTGAATTGGCCCAGTGGCTTTGGAGAAGAAGACCAAAACATGGTGTTGACGGACGACGGACGACGGACGGCAAGCGATGAGATTAGCTCAGCTTGACTTTGTCAAGATGAGCTAAAAATGGAAGATTACTGGTCGAAGCTGATGAACGCATGAACTTCAGAATAAAGGATAGATTTTTGCAGCGTGTTCAAGATCAATCACTGAAAGCTGTATTGATAAGTGAACTGACTAGGGACCCATTGGCCAGAACTGATCCTGATAGAATGGCTCGCTTGGCTGATCAGAAAAATCAGTATCTAAAAGTAAACGATCCCAGAGAGTTTCTAGCTGAAGCAGTAGAAGATGTCTCCCATGATAACGTTGATAAGACCCAGATTTGTCGGCTGATAGGGACGAAGAATCAGAAAAATTTCAGTTGAAACCTCAGAATAGTATGACAAACAACAATTTTCCTCGTGGACAATCCTCTAATCGAGGCTTTACGAATTGGCAACCCAGACCAGTTGAAAATTCGAGACGGAGAAATGAACATAAATATTCCCCACAATTTAATATGGCAGCTGAAAGTGATAAACCCAAAAGTAACTATGACGATTTGGTCTGCTAGGCCTGTGGGGGCAAGGGACATTTCAAAAGTGAATGCGGCACAGAAAAGCTCAGAAATAGAAAGAACACTGGAGATAACTCTTTCCATAACTCTGGTCATGAACAAAATTAAAACTTTAATAGTTCTGTAAACACATTTGACTATGATCGGGGAAATTCAAGCAGTGTGTATGTGGAAAATGACTTTAATGCAACAAACTATTACCCAACTTGGAATGGTAATTCATCTTTGCAAGGCACTCCATATTTGCAACAAAATTGCAGTGAAAAACCAACATCAACAAAAAATATTGAAACATCTTATACTTCAGTTTCAAATGGGGAGCGCTCAGGCGTCTCAAGTTTTAAACCAGATAAGGGTATTTTTTCTGAAAATCAAAATAGATGGAGTCAAAGTCAATGGTTTAGTAGACACTGGTGCTGATATAATTATCACATCGAAGCAGTGGTACAAGGATTACATCAGCCAACGGAAACTTTTCGTGTCAAATTTGAATATATCCGTTGTGACAAAGGACACTCCTAGTGTTTTGGGGTGTGTATATGTAGGATTTGAAATTGAAAATATTATATACCATTAACTTGTTTATGTAACGGAAACTTTGAGTTGTGATGTTATAATTGGGGCTGACTTTTTGAAGAAGTATGGTTGGTACATTGACTTGAAGGACAATAAACTCATCATAGGGGAATCAGAATTGAATCTGGTGTCATATGACGGATCTAAACTCAAAACTGAATGGACACTACCCCATAATACTGTAGTGACTAAACGCGATTAAATATATTCCTGCTCATACTGAAGCTGTTTTGGCTTTAAGGCTAGATTGGGCTGGTAAGCAGCCAAAAGAAACTCATCGATCGACAGATTGTGTTTGAAGTTGATAAACAGTATGAAACTGAACTGGGGCTAAATTTCGGGGACTCTTTTGTTCAACCCCAAAACAACGGTGTGAACGTCCTCGTGAGTAATTTAACCCAAATGGATAATAAACTTGAAAAGGGCAAAAACTTGGTTCTATGGAAGAGATGACAGTCCTGTATCATGAACTGCAGTCTCCTCAATTGACTCAAGATGTTTCTCCTTTTATTAATAACATTTTCATTTCACAATGTAATGGCATTTCGGAAAAAACAGCATGTGAAAACGAATTGATAAACTCAGATTTTAAAAATTTGGAAGCATCGTCAGATGTAGTACATGTAAGAGATTTCAAGCGTGTTTGTGCAAAGAACAAAGTTGTTTTTCCCCAGAATACATGGGACTTGGGAAGTTTCAGGGCAGTGCCCCATTATATTGAACTTAAACCGGGAGCAAAACCAGTACAAAGTCTTCCAAAACGAGTTCCTTATTTTCTACGTGAAAAACTGAAAGATGCTTCATGCCAGTATCATTGAAAAAAGTGCTAGTTGTTGGGCAAGTCCTTTATTTATTTATTGATTTATTGTTGTTTAAGGTCACATACTTCTGCACAATGGCTAATCATGACCACAACATGGAGATAAAGTCAAGGTCAGTCAATCGTTTATACCCCATGTTGCCTATTTTAGAGGACTCGCACCCCAAGCATTAGTGACTGGGTCCTATTTTACCAGTGAAACAGAGCTTGTTTACCACTGCTTCACTTCCCGGGGTTCTCGGGGGGGGGGGGGGGGGGGGGGGGGGGGGGGGATGGGGGGGGGAGAGGGATGGGGGGTGGCTGTTAAAGGTTAATGATCAAGTTTACTATGAAACTTTCCCATTGACAAATGTTGAAGATGTTTTGTCACAGCTCCAAGGTATGAAAGTCTTTTCCATAATAGACTTGCAGTCAGGGTTTCATCAACAACTGTTGGACGAAGAAAGCAAGCCTTTAACTGCTTTTGTGTGCTCTGAAGGAACTTTTCTGTATTGCAGAACCCTATTTGGTTTGAACCGATCTCCTGGAAGTTTTTGCAGAATGATGAAAAGGTTTTAGGTGATCTGGTTAATGATGTTTGTATTATTTACATTGATGATTGATTTTTTCGAAAGATAAGTCTCGCATGTCAGAGCTGTTAAGCGAGAACTGGAAAAACTCAAAAGAATTTGCTTTGAAACTCAAGCCAGTCAAGTGCCAATGGTTCAAAAAGAAAAGAAAATTTCTCGGTTACATAATTTCTGATGTAGGTGTAGAAATGGATCCGGGTAGAATACAGCTCATTCGTGAGTGGGCTCGTCCAGAAACCATGAAAGATGTTAGAATTTTCATGGGTATGATGCAGTATTATCGGAAATTTATTAAAAATTTTGCTGAAATTGCTTCACCTATAATCGAGTTAACAAAAAATAAAGAACACTTTGAATGGACTTCAAGTCAAGAAACAGCATTTCAAAAACTAAAGAATTATATTTGTACACCCCCTGTTCTGAGACACCCTGACTTTACTAGACAGTTTATTCTGACAACGTACCCGTCTGGAATTGCTATTGGAGGTGTCTTATCTCAAGAGGTAGATGACAGACATCACCCAATTGCATTTGCCTCCCAACAGCTGTCTGGGCCTGAAAAGAACTATCCAGCTCACCGCCAAGAAGCTCTCGCAATAATTTACTGTGTTGAAAAGTTCAGATATTATTTACACAGAAAGCATTTCAAGATAAGAACGGACTGTAGGGCATTTACATTTTTAATATCAACGACATCAAAACAGTCAGCAATATTAGCTAGAAGCATTGAGAAACTTTCAAATTTTGATTTTGAGGTACAACATATGCTTTAAGCCATTATCCAGGTTATGATGAGTGTCGTGACTGTGCAAAAATGTCTGAAAAATGCATAAATGCAATAGAAGAAACTGAAGCAACATGGTTGAGTAAGGTATCGAGAGAAGAACTGCAACTTGCTCAAAGATCAGATAAATACATAGAAGATATCATACAGTGTGTTGAAGGAAAGAAAAAACTTGCCTCAGAATTAAGTGATACAACTTTGAAAGCTTATTTGAATGTTTTGCCTAACTTTAAACTCAACTATGATCTTCTCTGGTATCACCATCCAAAGAGTGATGTGTATCGTCTTGTGGTACCAAGTCGATTTCGGAGGGACATCCTTGAACTACTTATGCATGATCACATATCAGGTCATCGTGGTGTTAAAACAACCTTTGACAAGACTACGTCAGAGATTTTTGGGGGTCTTGTGACACATGTGTTGCATGTAAGCGTAATGTTCAAAGACCCCCCCCCCCCCACCCCCCCACCCCCATTCAAGAACCAACCCGACCTTCAGCTCCTGATGAAAAATTGTGTATTGACTGCATAGGCCCCATGAACCGTTCAAAGAGGGTTACAGATATGCACTTTGTATAACTGATGACGTCTCAAAATATTCACAAAGTTTTTCCCATGAGATCATTAGCTGCTAAGGAAACTGCTGAAAAGCTGGTGAAAGAGTATATTTGTAAACAAGGAGTTGTCCCTATTTCAATTTTAACTGACAGGGGCAGCAACTTTATGAGTCAGCTATTCAAAGAAGTCTGTTTGCTGTTAAAAATGAATGGTAAAACTACCTTCGCCTATTCTCCTTCAAGCAATGGTGCAACTGAAAGATGGAACTGCACTCTGAAAACAATGATTGAAAAATATGCAAATGAACACAAAAACTGGGTTGATATGTTGAACTTTTTAACTGTGGCGTACAACTCTACTGTACACTCAGCAACAGGTTTTACACCAAATTTCCTTCATATGGGTCGTGAGATGAAATTACCAGCCGACTTGTGTTTTCCCTCTCATGAAAACCCCATACAAGAAAATTTTGTGTTCTACTCTGACTATTGTACACAATTAGATAAAAAACTGAGTAGAGCTTTCAAAGTTGCGCAAGACCACCTATTAGTGACCCATAAACGTTATTTAAATCAGAAAAACAAAAGCATTCAGTTTGTTCCCAGAATGTCGGTGACAAAGTGTTAATCAAGGATGTCAGAACTATTTGGCAGACGCCTAGTAAAATTGGGTCCAAGTTTACAAATAATCCTGTTTTGTATGATGTAGGATTAGCTGATGGGAAAAGAATAACTTTTTATCATAAGAAACTCAAAAAAGTGGGAAAACGAACTCGGTCATGAAACTGTAGAATTTTTAAAAAATAATTCAAGTGTTGATTCCCCCAATGTGTCCAAACAAAGAATTTATAAGAAACTTGCGAAGGATCAGTGCAATGATTTTGAAAGCATTCAAAGCGATGATAGTGATGAATCATATGAGTCAGACGTGGAACTTAAGGGGTTTACCAGGGTGCCTTTGTACAATGATACACCTCAGGTTTCCACTTCTTATTAACGAGAGCAAGATGCACTCTCCAGTAGTGCTCCTTCTGAAATAGATAAAGATGGCAATTCAGGGTTAAGTTCTGATTCAGAATTGAAAAATGATTATTCAAATCAGTTAACCCTTTACCTAACGAATCACCTGCATCCGCCCGCGTAATATGCAAATTGAGCAGTTGAACAAATTTTATTTTTCAAAATATTTCAACAAAACCATATCATGAGACCCCTCATTGGGACGAGTTCATTGAGTTATGGTTTTATTGAAATTTTTTGAAAAAATTAAAAAAATGATATTTTTAAAATAATAATTTTTGATATCGTCTGCGTTGGGTAAAGGGTTAAGAACTGGAAGTCCAAATGGTTCAAATGTCGCCGAAAAGTAAAACTACCAGGGACCTATCCTGATTTCTTTGTTTTTGGTGATGCTACCAAGTGCGCCCAATTTCAGTGATAGAGGCACTGTCAGTTTGACCAGACACAAATAACAATTCAAAGTTTTTTAATTGTTTGGTTCAACATGAAAGTTGTTCAGGTTTAATATTTTAATTTCTCTAGAGTTCGTCTGTAATTTTTTCTATGCGCTATGAAGTTTCATAATACAGTAGTATTTTTTGGACCAGAGTTGGGGAGGAGTTGTCAGGACCTGGTCATTATTCGACTTCCTATGAATGAGATTGTGTAACCCTTTTTTTTTCTCTGTGTGTCATGTATATCAAGGGAGGTAAGAACTACAAGGGAGATATAGAAAAACTGTGTATGCTACGAGCGTTTTCGGCCGACTGAATTTGCCTGCTTGAGGTGGAATTAAAATCAAAGACGTTATAATTTCTGACTTTATTAATATTTACATGGTATACGGAACCAGGGCGTGACATTCACTTTCAAGTGATGCTATGAAAACCGGCATTTTGATTGATACAGTGAAAGTATTTATTTTTATTTATTTAGTTATTGGTGTTTAAGGTCACATATTTCTGCACAATGGCTAATCATGACCAGGACAGTTTTACGGGTGGAGGAAGCCTGAGTACCCGGAGAGAACCACCGAGCAACGGCGAGCAACTGTCAGCTCCCCAACATACGAACTCGACACAAGCAGGGTTAGCAGTGCTTGAAGACAGGTGCACCATCAACATGCAGTACGCCTTAGTACACGTCACCGTGCCCACACGAAGGCAATAGGGGTGAAGTGTCTTGCCCAAGGACACAATGCGGTTGCCGCAGGTGGGATTCGAACTGAGGACCTCTCAGCTTGCAGCCTGCACCTCTACCTTCTGAGCCACCGCTCCCCCTACCGTGAAAGTGAAAATTTCTGTATCTTCACAGAGGGGGATACAATTTCGATCTTTCTGCAATTTTTTCACTCACCTATCGTATAGCATATAATAAACTGATGAAGATAGAACAAATACTAACAAGAGGGATGTTACATCCCAACGCTCACCTACATTCGCGCTTGATAATGTCGCTCCAATGTAACATGCCTAATATTTAGTTAATATAAATCATTAACTAGGCATCAAATGATTAATGTGGTTTATGTGATGGCTTTGGAAAGTCTATATTTCTGCACTTATTATATATCAATTCAACATAAAATCATTGGATATAAAAGCATTTTTTTCTTTTAGAAATGTTTATGATTAAGAATATGAATCGTGAGGCCAGATATTAAATCATAAATAAGAATTAGGAAAGGCTTTCATAAATCACTGAAATTGTAAGTACATTCATTGGTTAAAGAGGAGTTGCGGAAAAACATTCATTCAAGGCTTTCATAAATCACTGAAATTGTAAGTACATTCATTGGTTAAAGAGGAGTTGCGGAAAAACATTCATTCAAGAAAGTGACTATAAGTCCCAACAAAAATACATCACATCAACAACTAAAATAAGCCTTAATGTTACTAGTAACAAGTATGAGAAAGTATTAAAAAAAAAAAGTTAAAAAATTTTTTTTTAAAGAAAGTGAATATAAGTCCCAAAAATCCCCCTCACCTTAACACAAACTTTTAGAACTTAAAATTGAGTAAGACAAAAACGTGAACATTGTGACTGAAAAAAAGAAAAGAAATCAGTTAAATTTCTGCATACAGCAGGGTTAATACCTACAGTTGTTATTGAAATGAGAAAATAAACAGTAATGAGAGATGAAGGCACCACAATCTGCACAAAAGCTGACTTTAACACAAATTCTTACAACACCTAAACGCTAATTCTTACAAGTTTTGGCAGAAAATCAGCCTCAAATTCCTCAAATATGCATGTGATGAGGGTTAAATATTACTGCAATGGAGTTCAGTAACCCAAGCGTAGAATATTAATCGCCTGGAAACAAACATAGTAACACAACTCACCTAAACACAAAGTTTACAAAGTTTTACAACTTAAAATTTACTAAGTCCGAGAAAAACATGAAAATTTTGACTGAAAAAAAAGAAAATTTCCATTAAATTTCTGCATACAGTAGGGTTAATACCTACAGTTGTTAATAAAATATGAAAATCAACAGTAATGAGAAATTAAAGTAGCACAAGCTGCACAAAAGCTGACTTTAACGCAAATTCTTACAACACCTAAACGCAAATTCTTACAACAACTTTTGGCAGAAAATGTTAGGTGAAATTTGGAAAAAAGTTGTAGTATCAGGGTTAAATACTGTTCTGATAGTCCCCTACAACCTACATATGCAATATCAAAGGCCTGAGCCCACTGATCTTTGAGAACTCAGCTTAACACCTCACCTTAACACAAACTTTTAGAACTTAAAATTTACTAAGTCCGAGAAAAACATGAAAATTTTGACTGAAAAAAAAAAAAAATTCCGTTAAATTTCTGCATACAGTCGGGTTAATACCTACAGTTGTTATTGAAATATGAAAATCAACAGTAATGAGAAGTTAAAGCACCACAATTTGCACAAAAGCTGACTTTAACACAAATTCTTACAACACCTAAACGCTAATTCTTACAAGTTTTGGCAGAAAATCAGCCTCAAATTCCTCAAATATGCATGTAATGAGGGTTAAATATTACTGCAATGGAGTTCAGTAACCCAAGTGTAGAATATTAATCACCTGGAAAGACACATAGAAACACAACTCATTTAAACACAAAGTTTTACAACTTAAAATTTACTAAGTCCGAGAAAAACATGAAAATTTGGAGTGAAAAAAAGAAAATTTTCGTTAAATTTCTGCATACAGTAGGGTTAATACCTACAGTTGTTATTGAAATATGAAAATCAACAGTAATGAGAAGTTAAACCAGCACAATCTGCACAAAAGCTGACTTTAACACAAATTCTTACAACACCTAAACGCAAATTCTTACAACTTTGGGCAGAAAATTTTAGCTGAAATTTGGAAAAAAGTCGTAGTTTCAGGGTTAAATACTGTTCTAATAGTCCCCTAGAACCTACATATGCAATATCAAAGGCCTGAGCCCACTGATGCTTGAGAAATTCACCTTAACATTAACTCTTACAATATTGGACACGCCGGACGCTGACGCCCGAGGTTATCACAATAGCTCACCACATCTTACAGATGTAGGCGAGCTAAAAACAAAAAAAAATTAAATTAAAATAAAAAAATGCTGATAGGATCAAAAATCCAATGTCGAGTTGTGACAGCACAAAAGTGGGTTTAATCATTATCAATTTATCGTCTGGAAACCAATTGTTTACAATTTACTATGTGAAGGGTCACTGAGACCTTGACCTTTGACCATGTGATTCCGAAATAAATAAGGCACTTTCTTGCACCAATGCCAACCTACCTATGAAGTTTCATGAACGCAGGTGGAACCATTGTCAAATTATCATCTGGAAACCAATATTATTTATTTATTTATTGGTGTTTTAGGTCACATACTTATGCACAATGGCTAATCGTGACCGTGACAGTTTTACGGGTGGAGGAAGCCGGAGTACCCGGAGAGAACCACCGAGCAACGACGAGCAGCTGTCAGCTCTCCAACATCGTAACTCTGAACTCTGCACCACAGCACAGGCAGGGTTAGATTGGTTGAAGACATGCGCACCATCGACGTGCAGTACGCCTCAGTACACAGCGTCATCGTGCCCCCATGTAGGCAATCGGATCTGGAAACCAATTGTTTATGATTTATTATGTTCAAGGTCACAGAGACCTTGGCCTTTGACCTAGTGTCTCCAAACTAAATAGGGGTCTTCCACGAACCTAGGCTAACCTACCTATGGAGTTTCATGAACGTGGGTCGAAACATTATCACGTTATCACCCGGAAACCAATTGTTTACGATTTATTATGTTGAAGGTCACCGACCTTGATCTTTCACCTAGCGAGTCCAAAATAATAGGGTTCTTCCTCTCACTGATGCCAACCTACATATGAAGTTTCATGAATGTGGGTTGAACCGTAGTCAAGTTATCATCCAGAAACCAAATGTTTACAATTTACTACGTTCAAGGTCACTGTGGCCTTGACCTTTGACCCAGAAAGTCCAAAATTAATAGGATTCCTCCTCTCACCGATACCAACCTACCTATGAAGTTTCATGAACATGGGTTGAACCATTATCAAGTTATCATCTAGAAACCAATTATTTATGCCCCCCATTTCATTAGTCAAGTTGTGACGAAGTCAAAATCTACTTCGTGACGAAGTCAAACTCGACTAAAAATTATTTTTTTTAAAATCATAAGTGATTGGTACTCAGGAACAAATTTTCCACTGGAAACAAAAATGGAAAAATTTGAAACAGTTTGCTTCCAAAGACTAAAAAAATTGGGCGACCTCAGACACGAACAAATTGGCACATTCAAATACATGGATTATTAAGGAAATAAAAAGATTTCTTAGGACAGGAACATCTATGAACCTTTCATTCCTCATTCAAACCTCTGTTGTATGTCAGGTGGTTTAACCCTTTTGCCGATGAATATGGTAGACTGTGATTTCAAATTCTCTCTACTGACGATGAAAGCCAGTTGACTGGGATTTCAAGTGTTTCAAATTTTGCGTTGCATATTGAAGGCGTATTGCGACGTCAGGTAATTCCATGAAACTAATGAATTGATAATTTCAGATACTTTTCAATTTCATTTTAACACTAAGTGGACAATAACGCAAGCAGCACAGGTGATGGTTATTTTTTTTGGATCAGATTTCAATTGTTTGGGACTTATGGGGTACAAATAGCAATATTAATTTAAGCTTCCAAACGCTTTCTTTTTATTGGTATTATTGGACCTCAGATTCAGGGGAGCACTATATGTACTACAACTGGTAAAAAGACCACTTGTAATCATTTCTCATTTCAAATTTACGAATTAAATTCGAAAATCCAAAGAACAATATCCGAGTGGATACAGGGAATATCTCACAAGTGGCAGCGAGAAGCATGTGAAACATTTTTGTGCACGATTTTAATGAGCTAAAATACACTATTTGTAGTGGCGAAGCTGGGAATATTTCCAGTATGCACCCACAAAACACGAGATTTTCTTCATGGTCAACTATTCTCATCATTCACATCGACTTACGAAAAGGTTTTCTCCCCTCATTGCTAAGAATTGGCTGGCAAAAATTTACACTAATTGAATGGGGAATTTTTATATTTCTCAAAATTATATAAAACCTATGAAAGTTATATTCGCTGTGCGCATCAATCCTTAAGAACAATATTTATGCTCTCAGTTTGTGATATTATCGAACAATTTCCTTCGACCATTTTTTTCCCACGTTGCTTTAAATTGCTACTGTTATTTCCTGGATAATTCCATGTAAAATGATAGAAAATTGCATTTTCGTCAACTTTTAGCGGTTAATATATTTTTTTGCTTCATATTAACAATGCAATGCGCATACCGGCATATAATATAGATATTGTCCTATCTAACCATATAAAAATATACAAGCTGACATTTGCCCATTTTTCCCAATTGATGTTAAAACCAAGAAAAATTTTATTGTAGTGAAAAAACAGTTAAAACCACAGTCCACAAGATCAGATGGGTCTTCGTGCGAGTACAAATGAAAAGGTGCGATAACCCCGAAGCATCTTAATTTCTGGTCAACCAGTAAAGAAAAATACTCGTATAACTAAAAATTTATTTTTTGCTAGCAAAACATAGGTTATGACCCCTCATTGTAACGAGCGTGTCACACTTGTTCCAATGAGGGGTCATAACCTATGTTTTGGAAACAATAAATCAAAATCTAAAAAAATTGAATGCCCCTTTTCATGTATTAGCGCTGGCCGGTCATTCTCGGATGATTTCCCCACATCCAACAACTATTCCTTGGCGATCAAGACTTCATTCACACCTTTCAGAGGTTTAATGTTAATTGGATTACAGCAAGGCTCCAGAATTTACAAGTGGAGATAACATTCCCAAGAGTCAATATCTATGACAATAAAAGTTGAGGATGTTCTTCATGTGTGTCAAGCAGCCACAGGCATCAGACAAACCCTCACATGGACTCCACACCTTCCACCACTCCAGATCAAGAACATCCACAAGCAGACTCAGAACACCGGAAAAGCTCGAAGCAAACTTTTCTTGCCACTGAGAGCTCCTCCGAACTACTAACAGGCAGACAAAACTTGCCAGAACAAACCCAAAAAACGACTCGAAAGATACAGAACTGGGAAGGGGGGGCGAGGGGGTGGGGGGGGGGGGGGGGGGGGGGGGGGGGGGGGGGGGGGGTGGTGTCACACTAATAATTTCTTTAGCTTTCTACTTTCAGCGAAACCCTGACACAAAGCACAGACAACCACAGGAGAAGCAAGCAGACAAACAAAATCAGACGACCGACCACCCAACATCATTTTCGACCACCAACAACGCTAAAACCAACCATTAACCACCAACAGAAGAGCTTGAGGCAGACTATACTTGCCAGTGGTAGTTCCAACACTTATCTACTGGAACACTAAACCTGCCTGAAGAAATGCACAAGACAAAAGAGACAACCAGACCAAGAAAATTGTCGACAGCACAGCCACACAGCCTGAGACATGCAAAACAAGAACAGACACCGGAGAGACAAAGAAAGGGGTGGGGCAGAAACATTAATCATTCTACACTTCTCTACTTTCAGCCTTAGCAGATACAAAGAACAGAACACCACAAACGAACCAGACCAGACACAAGAGGAGAAAGACTCTCCGACCACCCCACGCACAGACCGCCCACAAAGTATCATCGGAACAGCCAAACAACCGACAACAGAAGAACTTGGGGCAGATTATACTGGCCAGTGATAGCTCCAATACTTATCCAGCGGCAGACTATATTTGCCTGAAAAACACACATGAAAAGACATCTCCAGAAAGACAGCCAACTTCTCATCCGACTATTTTTTTGTAAAGCGCTCATTTAACGCACTCCATGTCCAGGTCCAGTAAGAAATAGCAGGCCTGTTACCTGAACCAGGAATGTTCAGGTTGGTGGTACCTTGTTAAGGTCCGTTTTCTTTGGGGTTTCAATGCCAGTCAATAGTCAATAAACGTACATGCCAGCAACCAAACCCAAGGTAGACTATACTTGCTGATGAAGGCCTTATATATTTCAAGGGCAGACTATAATTGCCAGAAAACAACAAGGAACATCAACACCCGTCCTCTCCCACCTTTATTCCGCTCAGACATGATGCTATGATATCTTAAAATTAATGGAATAATATTATACTGTAAATGAGGGTCAAAAGGGGCTTGCCCCACCACGTCTTCGGCACGCTAAAGCCATTGCATTGGATGGCCACATGTCAGACCTCAGTAGTTGTGACATTACAGGTACCACTGATTTCCTCTCCGTACAAGAAAACTTTTTTAAAAAAGCATTTAAGCAAGCATTCTGTAACTGGATAACCAGCTGACAAGAAGTGGTCAATGAACTGACCATATGCTGGCGATTTTATGCTTTTTACCATCACTATTTATTTCTGCAGTGCTTGACGTCTCCTCACTTGGAATAGTGTTACCGAACTATTTCAGAATTTTGTATTAATACATCTGTTTCAATTATAACCAGTTTCTACCTGTACTTTTTTATATTTGTGAAACGAATTATATTCTGTTTTTCCTTTTACCAATCAAAAATAAGTGTTGTATTTTTATTCTATGTTATCTTTTGTAATTCTTTCGAATAAGCAGCAAAATAGATCCTATGAAAAGGAGTGTCAATGTCCCCATAATCCTGACCCTGCAAATAACCTATAATCACTGAAGCTGAACATTTTCATCATGAAAATGCTTGCCTGTAAAGATTTCTTGTGGATGCATGGCTAACTAAGGTAATATAATTATAATGAAATCCATAAAACCCAAGGAAAGCAAACTGAAGTATTTTTTGTTTCCATATCATCCTGCACGAGTAGTATGTTATATTCCCGGAAGGGTCCCTTATGTCGCCCTCTACCTGACCCCCACCCGCACCCAGCCCACCCAACCCCTCCAAATTGCTATCGCTGACACAACCTCTATAGGCTCATTTGCCAACTCGAATCGACTGTCTATGTACGGTTCAAATCGCTTGCATCGCAGGCTGGGTGTGGATGCCCACTGCAAAGTCTGTGCAGATGCTGGAAAGTCAGAAATCGATAGAGCAAAATGGTTCGATTAGCTATAACGTCTGTCGTCATGGAGAGCGTGCGAGGTCATGATAATGCTGACCGCTATCGATGTCCACAGAGGTAAGTGGACGTTGCATGGGCCCAGCAACACGCCCTGTGCTCTTGAGCCGTACCTGGCCTATGTCAATACCCTCGTAACAATGTCTGCACAGTGATAGCCTATCACCACAGTCGCTTCAGACCAAGTCTGCCTTACCCTTTGCCATTTCACACAGAACTGTGTCAGTAGTGCTATTTCCCCCAATAAAATTTGACTGTCGCTATCTCACACTATGGTAGGAAAACCGAGTGATTGTGTCACTTGATCGGGTCGCTGGTTGGAGGGCTTCTGGTATAGGGTCACTGTTGGGAGCAGAGGGAAATATTATGACTGTCACTCTCGGTCAGGCGACTGGTTGGAGGGCTTCTGGGGTAGTGTCAACGTTGGGAGCAGCGGTGGGGCTATGGCATTGCTAGGCCAGGCCACTGGTTGAAAGGCTTCGGAGCTAGGTTCACTGTTGGGAGAAGAGAGGGGGACTCAGTCGCTGTCGGTCAGGCCACTGGTTGGAGGTCTCTGGGTCGTAGGGTCACTAGGTCAAGTAAAGTAGGCCAGGGCTTCTGGACAGGGCAGCGACTGTGGCTCCCTCCATCGGACTACTGAGGTCTATGAGGTAATGCCTCAATGAGGTCTCTCCTCATAGCCCTCACATCCTCATCTTGCCCCCCGCCCCCCAACAATCACTAGAGAGCACCATCAACAATCACTAGGCATCCATAGTGATCACCACTGGCGATCACCAATAATCATCTTTCCTATGAGAATGAGAGAACTGTGAGAAGCCCTAATGAGGCCTCAACTCATAGTCCTCACATCCCCATCTCGCCCCAACAATCACTAGATAATCACTATTGCTAATCAGTAGGGATGTCTGTGATCTTTAGTGATCGTTGGGAGTGAGTGAGGACTCAATGGGGCCTCTCCTCACAGCCCTCTCATCCTCATACAGGGAGATGATTACTAGTGATCCTTGGTGATCACCTCCTCGTATGAGGATGTGAGGAGAGGCCTCTGTGCAGCTAGTACTCATAATCCTCATCTCGATTCCAATGATCACCACAGATGATCACAAGCCATTTCTTGTCATCGCCACTACTGATCACCAGTGGTCATGTCAACAAACCACACACATTGACAGCATTTGGTTAAGACATTCAGATACAATTTGCTATTAATAATTGTTTAATACAATGAATTAGTTTGATCGCTCTGCTTGAAAATATTTTATTACATTTTGCAACGCTTTTTCAGTCGGTGTTGTTGCATTTTGTAACATTTATTACATTTTGCAACGTTTTTCCAGTCCATGTAGTTTAGCTGCATTTTGTAATAATCATTACATTTTGCAACTTTTTTCCAGTCCATGTAGATGCATTTTGTAATAAAGGTTCGGACATATACGAAACTAGCTCAAATGCACGTAGAAATATAAATTTTCTAGTAAATTTCCTTTCTTATTATACCTACCGCAATTGTTTACTGCAGGCTTGCACTACAGTGGAAGACCCTAACTTGGATAAAATACTCTCTATTTTAATCTTTCCCAAAAAACACCACGAAAAAATAAGCCAACACTGGGTCGAGCGCTACCGGCGCACACCCAGTAGCGGATGCTCTTCTCTTAGTACAATTCCACGACTTCCGTTAACCAGTGTGCAAGGCAGTCATCAAGCCATTCTTTTGAGTCCGCTAACATAGAAGTTACAGTTAAAACTAGAAGTCCTGTCATGAAATGCGCACAAATAGCACGTTGATATGCGCGTTAATATACGCGTTATGGCCCAAGTAAAGCTATCAAATTCTGTACATATGGCCTGTGCACAAGCAATGTTTCAGCCAATGGACCTCCGGGTAACCCGGAGGTCCATTGGCAGAAACATCGCATGTGTTTGATGTGAGTAACCAGGAGAACCTGCCGTGCTTTGGATGCCATTTGATGTGACAATTGCGCGCAATTCCAACGCGCAATTAAGCCTAGATAAGCGCACTATTCGTGACAGGACTTCTAGTTTTAACTGTATGTGATCAGCGAGGAGGAAGGATTCTTACCCAAGTAAGAAGATGGGAGGACCCCCCATGTAAACAATGGCGGTAGGTATAATAAGAAAAGAAATATAAATTTTTTGTAAATTTCCTATCAACCTACCTTACAATTGTTTACTACAAGCTGAATAGACAAAAGGATGGAGGGAATCACATAATCAACCCACACATAACTCAACTGCACTGGAACCGTGGACAGAGGAAGAGGTCTCTAGGCCTATCAAACCATAGCATCACAAACATTAGTAAAAGACAATGAGAGATGAGGCGTATGGTGATGTGCGACGCACAGACGGAAAGGGCAGTAACAGCACGGAGTTGGAACTGACCTTCTAAGAAGCTGAATGGCTGGTATAGTAAACAGCCTGAGCAGAAGAGGGCCCGTAGAAGAAAGGTCCTCTGCCTGCTCCTGCAACTGTCGCAGATAAGCGGAGAAAGTAGCATTTCTTCAGTAGGCTGCCACCATAACATCTGACAACATGACAGAGTTAGTATAAGCCCCGAGAGGTAGACAATGCACGCACCTCATGGCAGAAAAATGATTGGTAATACAATTGTCAGTCACTAGACGAGCGGAAGCGGCACGAATAGCAAGACAAATCCAGGAGAGATCTTCTGTCGACCAGGAATGAGAAACAGAAAATCGATCCTACCCTCCGAAATGAACAGAGCAAAGGATGTTAACCCTCAACAGAAGGAAGAGTCCCGGTACAGACAGGAGGCGCAGTAGTTTCCGGTATCTGATTCTTGGCCAGAAAGGAGCAATCACTGGTAAACATAACACTCGTGAGAGAACTCCAGAAAAAGGCCGGGTCAACTGAGAGGGAATGAAGCTCGACAACTGCAGGTTCATATCTGGGCTAGAACCGGAGGCAGAATCGGAACCGGCAGGAAGGCATAGCCGACAAGACCGTTCCAAAGGAGGGACAGAGCATCCATGGCGGAAGCCAGAGCAACTGGACACGGGGACACGAAAGCGTCCACCTGATGGTTCCAACGAGTTGCAAGGAGATCGATGTGGGGTCGTCGACCCCAGATATCGCAAAGAGACTGGAACACCGCCATGTGGAGCATCCACTCGGTGGAAAAGAACCTGCCCTGTCGGGACAGGGAGTCGGCTAGGAAGTTCAAACGTCCGGGAAAGTGACGAACCACCACTCTGGCATTGACATCCAGAGCGAGCAGTAGAAGATCCGAACCAAATCGTACATGGGAACATAGTGCGTGCCACCCTTGTTCCGAATGTAAACAACCACCGTAGAATTGCAGGACGACGGAAGGACCTGACAATTCGAAAGGCGGGGGATCCACTGCCGGAAACTCAGAAGAGCAAGAAGCTCCTTCTGGTTGATGTGATGAGCTGCTAGATCCTGGTCCCATTACCCGTGAAGGAAAAGACCTACATGATTCATCCCACCCCATCCGAGATCGCTGGCGACTGCGGTCGGAACACGATCGGACGTGGGGAAATCCGACGGAACTCCCTACATAACCCACTGAACATCGGGCAGGGGAGAAGGTGACGAGAAAGAGACACTGGTAACTGAAGAACCAGAGGATCGACATTCGGCCTCCAACGACTGCGCAGAAAGTGTTGGAGAGGTCAGACATGTGGCCGACCCAGAGGAATGAGATCAGTCACCGAACCGCAGAGACCGAGCAGCCGGGGAATACGAGGAGCTGTTGCGGACGTGGAATGGAACAGAGTCAAGGCAAAAGGCTGAGAAAACCACAGCCCCTGCCTGGGAAATCGCCACCATAACCAGCTGAGTACGGAAGTCCATCCCAGATGACAAAACGATGGAGAAGGGACCATGTCCGACTTCTTCCCATTGACTCTGAACCCTATAGTGACATGACAAGACAACAGGGTAACGACATCAGACTCCAGAAAGGCAGCATTGGATTGCCTCTGGAGATATCAATTAGATAAGCCGAAGAAGACACCCTGGACTGTGTGCGATGTAAGACTAGCACATCAGACAGGTGAAGGCCCAAGGATCCAGGAGAGGCCAAAGGGCAAGGCCTTGAACTGGAAAACATCCTGGGGAATGGAGCGGCGGACCGACCTGAAAGCCTCCATGCTGAACTGAGGAGCAATGATAGGCTGGGTCAGGTTACTCAGTTCGATAACCTGTCGGAGTCGGCCGTCCTTCAGCACCAAGAACAGGCAGGAATAAAATCCCACTGAAAGAAAGTTCTTGATAACCTTGATCGCCCCCTCTGACAGGAGATTGCCAATCTCCGTGATCAAAAGTTCCCAACGTGTAACAATGAAAGGGACTCATGTTGGAAGAGGCATTCTCGACCGAGTGGAATGCCTCAACCTGGGATGAATTCGAGGTGAATACTGCTGATGCTTCCCTTACCCTGTGAGTGAGTAAAAGTGGCAGCAGGAGGATCAGCCCTTAGCTTTGCAGAGGAAGCAGAAGGGTACTTGTTAGGCTTTGGACGGCCCCTGCCTCCAACAGAAGGCTGATCAAGCTGACTAAGCAGCAGCAGATCAATGGAATGACATAGGGAGTCATCCCGAACCGTTGCCACAGAACCATGGAATAGTCGCGGACCCCACGATAGAGGAAGATCGAAGAGCAGCGCACTGCCCCTCAAGAAGGGAACGGCTTGTGTCCAGCACAGAGTCCCTGCGAACTAATTCCAAGTTAGCCGTGTTACAGGCATGTGTGTGAGAAGATGCATGAGCGCCTTGGACAGCACACACAAAATAAAAGAGTTTGTCGTCAAACTCATCTGGGAGCAGATAAGCAGCAAAGCAAAGACGACGTTATAGAAGAGAGATAGCATTCCTGCATCTCTCCCGATAAGCCCAACATGGACTCCAGAGTCTCCATATGAAAAATGGCCGGCTTGGGAGTAGGAACGATAACGCACCGGAGGCAAAAAAGTGTCAACCCTGATTTAGAACGTCTTCATAGCCTTGGAACTCAGCTTAGAGTCCAAAGCTGTAAATGCTTCAACCACCTGTACCGACAGGCACGGTCGAAGGCGCCCAGAAACAGGTTGCTCCACAGGCTGTAGACGCGTAACCGATGATCGCGGCCGGGCTGACACTGTCGGCTGGTTTGACGGTTTGAGACCTGGAAGGAACCCAAACACAAAGTCAAGAACTGCCCCCAAGTCTGAAGACTGTTGGCTCTCGACGTCAGGTTTGTCGGACTCATCCCATGAGTCAGAAGACACATAACCCATCATGGGCAAACCAGCCGACACCTCCCATGATGTAGGCACACCAGGGGAATCAGAAAGCGCCTGTTTCCAATCCTGAGAAAAGGCGCCATAGGGGGCACCCGGAAACCACTCGTAGCCTCGCTGGAAGCAACGGAAAAGGCTCTTGAACAGAACCTTAGTGAGCAAGGAGAGGGCCTCCCTAAGCTCAGTGACTGTCGGAACAGTACTATGTGGGAACGAACCGACAAAGTGGCTTCACTCCTGACCCATTTTACCAGCGAAAGGTCACAATCCTCAAATACACCCAAAGCAGGGCGACGGGCTGCAGCCGAAAACATCTGAAGGCAGATGTGTATTGGGGTATCACATATCTCAAGGATCTACAGAGCGGAAACTCAGGAGAGTCGCCGCTGACCTCTGCAGGACAGAAGGTCCAGGCTGCACAAAAAGCTGGCCATGGGACCAGAGCAGGCTTAGGGCGAATACTTTGTAAATGTATTGGAATACAAATACTTTGAAATTTCATGAATAAGAATACGAATACAAATACACAAATTTTCAAATGTATTTGAATACGAATACAAATACATTACAATGTATTCATGAATACATTTTTGAATATTTGAATACTTTTTAAATTAGAAGTATTTATAGCAAGGCCTTTAAGTTTTTTGTTTGTTGGGTTAAAAGTCATTTTTAAACTGATGGTCCTTTAGCTGAAGCTTTAATTGTGCTTACCAAGCTTTGTTGGAAAGCTAAAGTAATTACCTGATGGTAAATCCACTCTGTGGGTGTCATAGTAATCAGACTACTCTCCATGGACAAAGCATCACAAAATGTGAGTGGATTACCTCTAAAAAATCACAGACTGGCATTTCCTCCTGAACGTTAAGTATCAATTGCAATGACACCACATAAGGACTAGTAAAGTTTTAACCAATGCACTTCATGGTTAAACCTGGAGGTCTGTTGGCTGAAAGTTTGCTAACAGCAGTAGTATTTTCTTTATAATATTTACGTGCTTTCACCAATTATAATTAGACATACTGAGCTGTACAAAGGTGACCTTCAACAGGAATAAATAGCCTTGGAACTCCGCATTCTTGTAGACGTTCATCCCACGGGTGCGGGAGGAACGTCCACAAGAACGCACCAAAGGCGAGGGCTAAAGGCATTGCCCTAAAGGAACCGAACTGGACATAACAGAGGTGAGAGCAGTAGAAGAAAAAGGTGAACTCCACAGATACAGAAAGTAGAACACCCCAACTACTAGAGAAAGGTGGCAGAAAAAGAACCGGCGGGAACACAACAGAACCCAGATGGCCGACAGGGACCTAAATGAAAGTGTCAATGACACTGTGTGTTGTGTTTGATGAAAAGGATAATATTCAATGTTTATGAAAGGATTATGAAATAAGACAAGAATTGTGAGAATTGGGAACATGTTCATTTCTGTTCCCTGTATGCTATATTTTTGATAAAAATAATATGAGGTGTACACTGTACCAAAGTGCTGAGGGGTGGGTTAATATGACCTCACAGTTAATGTTTGTGGCCCTCACAGTTAACGTATGTCAACGAAAGTTTACCAAGTTACAGTGAAATTATTCCAAAACGAGTCATCCTATCAAGTTACATTGAAATCCCGTCATAAATATGGCCTGCAGACTGTGCTAAAGGTTTTCGGGCTTCAGGCCTATGTAGCCATGATGGTAGACCGATTGCAACTAAAAGGGGACGTCCTCATCTCGACATTATACGGAGTCATTCTACTAAGTTACAATGAAATCCCTTCACAAATACGACCTGTAGTCTGTACTAAAGTTTTTCGGGTTTTGGGCTTGGGAAGCCATCATGATTGAATGATCGTGACCAAACGCGTCGTCATCTGGGCATAATCTGGAGTGATCCTATGAAAATCCCTTCATCTATATGACCTGTAGACTGTGCTCAAGGTTTTCAGGCTTTGGGCCCCTGTAGCCGTCACAGTTGACCAATCACGACCAAAAAGGGGTGTCATCATCTAGGCATTATATGAAGTCATCCTACCAAGTTGCAATGAAATCCTTCCATAAATACGACCTATAGACTATGCTAAGGTTTTGGGGTTTTGGGCTCAGTCAGCCATCAAGGCTGAATGATCGCGACCAAAAGGGGACGTTCTCATTCAGACATTATTTGGAGACATCCAACGAAGTTACAATGAAATCCCTTCATAAATATGACCTCTAGACCGTGCTAAAGGTTTTGGGGCTTTGGGCCCCTGTAGCCGTCACAGTTGCCTAATCACGTCCAAAAAGGGACTCTCTCATCTGGACATTATATGAAGTCAACCCATCAAGTCACAATGAAATTCCTCAATAAATATGACCTGTAGACTGTGCTAAAGGTTTTCGGGTTTTGGGCTCGGGCAGTCGTCATGGTTGGCAGATCACGCCCAAATGGGGAAATTCTCATCTAGACATCATAAGGAGTCATCCTACCAAGTTACAATGAAATCCCTCCATATTAAACATGACCTGCAGACTGTGCTAAAAGTTTTTGGGTTTCGGGCTTGGGCAGCCATCACGGTTGACAGATCATGCCCACAGTTGACCAAACACGACCAAATGGGGATGTCATCATCTAGGCATTATATGTAGTCAACCAAACAAGTTACAATGAAATTCTTCCATAAATACGACCTACAGACTATGCTAAAAGGTTTTGGGTTTTGGGCCTGTGCAGCCATCGAGGCTGAATGATCGCGACCAAAAGGGGACTTTCTCATCTAGACATTATTTGGAGTCATCCTACAAAGTTACAATGAAATCCATTCATAAATATGACCTCTAGACCATGCTATAGGTTTTCGGGTTTCGGGCCCCTGTAGCCATCACAGTTGCCCAATTGAATCCAAAAGGAGACATTTTCATCTAGACATTATAAGAAGTCAAACTACCAAGTTGTATACAATGAAATCCCTTCATAAATATATCCTGTAGACTGTGCTATAGGTTTTTGGGCTTTGGGCTCAGGCAGTCATCGTGGTTGAATGAGCACAACCAAAAGGGGACATTCTCATCTGGGCATCATCTGGAGTGATCATACGAAGTTACAATGAAATCCCTTCATAAATATGACCAGTAGACTGTGCTCAAGGTTTTCGGGCTTCGGGCCCCTGTAGCCATCACAGTTGACCAATCACGACCAAAGGGGGATGTCATCATCTAGGCATTATATGAAGTCATCCTACCAAGTTACAATGAAATCCCTCCATATTAAACATGACCTGCAGATTGTGCTAAAAGTTTTTGGGTTTCAGGCTTGGGCAGCCATCACGGTTGACAGATCAGGCCCAAAAGGCGACGTTCTCATCTGAGCATTATACAGAGGCATCCTACCAAGTTACAATCAAATCAATAAATACGACCTGTAGACTGTGCTAATGGTTTTCGGGTTTGGGGCTTGGGCAGCCATACCGGTTGACCGATCACACCCAAAAGGGGACATTCTCATCTAGACATGACCCCAAACCTGCATATGAAATTTTGTGACAATCAGACAAGAACTACGGGGTTTAGTCTGTGCTAAAGGAAAATGTGAACAGACTCACAGACAAACAGACTTCCACACGGCAATAGCTTAAGTTAAGCTAATAATAAAATTTATCAACCGAAAAATTTTATGTTCGAACCGTATGGAACGTTTTCGAAAATAGCGCGCCACATCGGAAAATATAATATTATGTAAAATTTAATGAAAATGTGCTTGAAATATTAACGAGAATATATAAAACACAGTCCTGTTATTATACGATCCTCAGATCCATAATTCCAGTCACAGGAAACCATTATCGATGAGTAGAATTATCACCGTTTCATAATGCAAATGGTGGCACACCCTTCACGTGCAGCTTACAAAGAAAGAATGGCTTGATGACTGCCTTGCACACTGGTTAACAGAAGTCGTGGAATTGTACTAAGAGAAGAGCGTCCACTACTGGATGTGCGCCGATCCAGTTTTGGCTTATTTTTTCGTGGTGTTTTTTACACCACTTTTCTTTCCCAAATCTCTTGGGAAAGATTAAAGTAGAGAGTATTTTATCCGAGTTAGGGTCTTCCACTGTAGTGCAAGCCTGAAGTAAACAACTGTAAGGTAGGTTGATAAGAAATGCGCAAAACATACCCAAAGACAGTCGTAGAATCACAGAGACACAAATTTATTTTAATAGTTATATAATAGCATGAATTAGTTTCTGTTTCCCCTTTGAAAAAGAAAATGCCACTTCAAAAAAAAAAAGTTTATTACATTTTGCAACTTTTTTCACCGTCCATGTAGTTGCACTTTGTAATAATTATTACATTTTGCAACTTTTATTACAAAGTGGGTTGGTAGTAACAGACAATCTTCTGTGTTATGAGGTGTCAAGTGCAGATTATATAATGCTGAAAAAATCCTTCTGTGTGAGTAATGGTGCTTCCAAAACAAGAACAAAGTGAGCAGGGGCTCACGAGAAATACCCCCCACTTTGCTGTCCAGCCATCTGAAGGCGATTTAATTAACCCTTTACCCATGAAATGGACAAAGCCAGCCAGTATTATAAAACAAAAATCTCCATTCAATTTCAAATTTTATTATGTTTTCAATTTTTGTAACAAAAAAAAAAAAAAAAAAAGCTTGACTCCTCTATGGAACAAGTGAAAATTCTTGCCCCTCCGATAATGACGACAAATATAGCCCCACGAACTTCTCTTGAACAAATCTGAGTCGACACCTCAAAAAGGAAGCTGCACACCAAATATCAGGTCCCTGCTACTGTTGGTTCATAAGATTTTTTAAGATTTAGGCACACTTTTTGGGCAAAATCAAAATGCAAGGTCATAACAATCGTCTCAAATTTCACTTCAATCGGTCCAGCGGTTTTGGAGAAGATGCAAACACCATGTTCACAGATGACGGACGGTAAGTGATCACTATAGCTCAACCTAACTTTCAGTCAGGTGAACTAAAAAGCCTGAATATGGGCTTCCAGCACTTTACAAGTTAATAACACATTTAGCAGCTATGGGCATACCCTGTTGGGACAGTTTGATAGGTGCAGGAAGCCCGAGTACAGGGGAGAACCACCAACCAAGTGTCAGGCTCTCCAACGTACTAACTTTGGACAAGATGAGTTAGCAACTGTTGAAGACAAGTGCACAATCAAGATGCAATACACCTTAGTACATAGCACCACTTTGTCCCAGGTTGGACAATCAAGATTAAGTATCTTGCCCAAGGATACAACACAATGACCGTTAGTGAGAATCGAACAGTCAACAATTCGGTTTAATGTCCAATGCCCCAACTCCGAAACCACCATGCCCAAACACCTGCAATTGGGGAGTAATTCAAACACAGAAAACCATTAACATGTTGCATGTAGGGCCCTGTGAATCAGAATTCTATCCTCATATCCAATTTCAAATCGAACCTGAATTGACATCAAATCCACATCAAACTGGAAACAATGCAACCAGATACCAGATATCTGATGTTTGCCAATGAGAGGTGAAAATTACAAACTGAAGATAGACAAAAATAACATGTTAACTTCCCCTGAAATTCGCTTTTCATACAAATAAAACAGGCCTGCACAAATTGAAAATTAAGGCAACCTATTTATGGGTTACATTAATTTTTTTAAGCTAATCCTTTTGAATTAAGGTAACCCGACATATTAGACACTGTAAATTGGTCAGCTTTCCATCCACATCAGCCTCATAGCTGAAATCACTCATGTTTTTCCATTTTTTTTAAAAAGTTTTTTCATCAAGACTCAGCCACTTGATTTGCCTTGGGTTTGGGAAAGATGGTTTATTAACAATTTTAAACAAGAGGCCCCAAGGGGCCTGAGGGCACTCACCTGACATGGTAGCCTAAATTTATATCAACCCAGAGAATTGATTTCAACAAGTTGCATCTGCTCCTCCTAAGAAAAGCTTATACCAAATATCCAAAGATTCTGACCAGTGGATCTAAAAAAAAAAAGATTTTTAAAGAATATTCCTCATATTGAACTAAGTTATAATTCAGGCTCCCACAGGGAGCCCATATATGAACCCAGGGACTTGGCTTTAACAAACTTGAATCTCACCCCCCTAAGGATGCTGCACACCAAATATCAAAACATTCCGACTGCTGGATCTGAAGAAGAAGATTTTTAAAGAAAAGTCCTCATTTTGAACTAAGTTACAATTCGAGCTCCCACAGTGAGTCCAAATATGAACCTAGGGACATGGCTGAAGAAAAAGATTTTTAAAGAAAAGTCCTCATTTTGAACTAAGTTACAATTCGAGCTCCCACAGTGAGTCCAAATATGGACCTAGGGACATGGCTTGAACAAACTTGAATCTCACCCCCTAAGGATGCTGCATACCAAATATCAAAACATTCCGACTGCTGGATCTGAAGAAGATTTTTAAAGAAAATTCCTCATTTTGAACTAAGTTATAATTCGGGCTACCACAGTGAGCCCAAATATGAACCCAGGGACTTGGCTTGAACAAACTTGAATCTCACCCCCTAAGCATGGTGCATACCCAATATCAGAAGATTCTGCCTGCTGGATCTTGAGAAGAAAATTTTTTAAGAAATTTGCCTGAAATGCACTAAGTTCAAATTTGGGCTCCTATACTGAGCCCAAATATAAACCCAGGGGGCCGATTTGAACAAACTTGAATCAGATCCACCCCACAATGTTGCATACCAAATAACAAAAGATTCTGCCTGCTGGATCTGGAGATGATGATTTTTTAAGAAAGTTGCCTGAAATGCACTAAGTTCGAATTCGAGCTTCTATAGTAAGCCCAAATATGAATCTAGGGAGCCGATTTGAACAAATTTCAATCAGATCCATCCCACAGTGTTGCATACCAAATATCAAAACATTCTGCCTGCTGGATCTGGAGAAGAAGATTTTTTAATAAATTTGCTTGAAATGCACTAAGTTCAAATTTGGGCTCCTATACTGAGCCCAAATATAAACCCAGGGGGCCGATTTGAACAAACTTGAATCAGATTCACCCCACAATGTTGCATACCAAATATCAAAACATTCTGCCTGCTGGATCTGGAGAAGAAGATTTTTTAATAAATTTGCTTGAAATGCACTAAGTTCAAATTTGGGCTCCTATACTGAGCCCAAATATAAACCCAGGGGGCCGATTTGAACAAACTTGAATCAGATCCACCCCACAATGTTGCTTACCAAATATGAAAAGATTCTGCCTGCTGGATCTGGAGAAGAAGATTTTTTAAGAAATTTGCATGAAATGCACTAAGTTCAAATTCGAGCTTCTATAGTCAGTCCTTCGCGTGAGACGGGCGCTATTGCGCTCGCCCGTAATTTAAAAAAGACGAGCGCAAAAAATCGCACCCGTCATCGAACAGTTCAACTTTACTTAAATTGCACTCAACTCACAAGCATTGCCACGTTTCAAGTCAGAATGGACATCTATTTTGTTATTGTCCATTGGTTAATGGTAAAACAAAAACAAAATTAAAACTGCTGTTATATGACCCCCCCCCCTCCCCCCCCCCCCCCCACACCACACATCACCCCTCCACCTTCATATCACCATCCGCTCCGCAAGAGGTCGGAATCGATATTGTCAGTGAAAACTGAAACATTTCCAGTTTCCTTTGTTCACTGCGCATGTCATTACACATCCCCATTCATCCAGTGAACGAAACCGAAAGTACAGCGCTAATTAAATCAGAATTTGCTTTAAAAATTCTCATAATTATCTTGTACATACGTTTCATTTTCAGATTTCGGGTTTTAATACTCAATTTAATGAATAAAACAAACAGAAAACCATGCGGTGTTGTTTTCATTTTTTGTACAGGTTACTCTCGAAGCTAGAAATGGTCGTAAGTTAAGTATGTCAATCAACACTACAAACCACCCCCTTGAAAACAGACAAACATAGTCTGTTTAAAAATAGCTGTTTTTTTTAAATATGTACAGTTATTACGAATAAACAAAATATAGCTTCACACAAAATCAATAAAAAAAAAATCATAAGATGAAGACCAGATAAAATTCACACAGCGGAATATGAATAACAAAATAGTTTCCTCCCTTGGCAAAATTCAAAAAATTGATTTTACACTGAAAGTCATAATTTCACATGTTGCAGAGCATGATGGAATGATAAATGAGCATGTTTTATTGAACCAATAAGTCATACATCATATCGCTGGTTAAACTGTTATATAATTCTCAAATACCAGAGTTGTAATTATTTTTTATTTTTAATTACCACTTTCTCATTAATTTCTGAACACCCGTTTTCACAGTGAGTCGTGCACGCTCGAAAGTGGCAGTGTTCTTTCACAATGAGTGGTGCACCGCTCGAAAGTGGCAGTGTTCAATCAGTATCTTTGTGATGATGTTCGACCACTGTGAAAACTATGTTATGGGCAGTGCGCCTTTATACCGCAGGTCCCCGATTTTACCGCAGGCTACCGCAGGTCCCTCAAAATTACCGCAGGTCTCTTGTTTTTCTGGGTATTATCTTTGTTTTAACTAACAGTTCGAGGCAACTGTCGTCTCGTTAATATTTGGGGGTATTTTACACCAGAAATCAATAATAACGGAGCATATTTTTCCATTTACGCTATATAAACAACATAAACTTATCACACTCTTCTCGTCTAAACAACCGCAGCCCCGCAAAATTACCGCAGGTCCCTTGTTTTGCGGGGTATTATCTTTGTTTTAACTAACATTTTGAGGCAAATGTGGTCTCGATGATATTTGGGGGTACTTTACACCAAAAATGAATAATAACGGAGCGTATTTTTCTATTCAAGCTATCACGCTCTTCGTGTCTAAACAACACACACGCACACAATCGGAAACATGATTCAAAATATTCCAGCGATGCAGGTTAGCCCAACTTTGTGACATTACTATATCGTATTTCTCGGGGCATGGCTTTTGGTAATTCATTGCATTTATTGGGCATAAAAGGCCTGCTGTCGAGCCTCACCACAGGTCCCAAAATCGATCGTAAACTACCGCAAGTCCCTTCAAATAGATTTCTTTCGCTAAACAAGATGGCTGTTTCTTCCACAAGTCGAGGGACCTGCGGTATATTAAAACTATCACAAGCTACCAGAGGGCCATATGAATTATTTCCCTCCCCCCCCCCCCCCCCCAAAAAAAAAATAAATAATTCTAGCAATGTACCACACCATTCTCGAAACAAGGAGCCTGCCAGTGCTGTAGAACAAAAACTGTCAGAAGCTATTGCATGGAATTGGGATGTATTACCAAGACAAAAAAAAAAAAAAAAAAAAATGAAACTATTTTTTAGTGATGACCAAAACTGGTTATTATAATATGTTTTTAATAATACCACAGGTCGCTTGTTTTGCTGTGACCTTCACAAAACAATGGACCTGCGGTATAATAAAACTATCACAAGCTACCGCAGGTCCCTTTCAGTTTTTCCCCTCATCTTCACTCTCTCCGTCATTTACTGCAGGTTAAAACTGATAAATGTTTTGTTTCGCGGGGATTCTGGGGTGAGACCGGTCTACTCTGTAGTGGAACCATGTACCGCAGGTTCCTTGTTTCATGAATTTTTCACCCTATTAGTGAGGCTTGGAGTGGGATGACCAGGGGACTGATGTTAGATCACGATAGTTCTAACATGCCGCAGGGAAATACTTAAAAAAGGACCAGCGGTAGCTTGTGATAGTAACGTTTTTAATATACCGCAGGTCCCTCGATTTGTGGGAGTAACATCAAAACGAAGGACCTGCGGTATATTAAAAATAAATATGCAAAGGATTTAGTGACCTGTGGTAAGGATACCCCCACGGCGCAAACCGGTCTCGTCCCTGAATCCCTGCGAAACAAAACATTTATCAGTATTAACCTGCAGTAAATGACGGAGATAGTGAAGATGAGGAGAAAAACTGAAAGGGACCTGCGGTAGCCCTCTCATGCCCTCCCCCCCCCCCCCCCCCCCCCCACAAAACTCTGGTACATTGCCCGAGTTTTTTTTTTTGGGGGGGGGGGGGGGCAGGGAAATAATTCATATGGACCTGCGCTAGCTTGTGATAAAGTTTTAATATACCGCAGGTCCCTCGACTTGTGGAAGAAACAGCCATCTTGTTTTGCGAAAGAAGGGACTTGTGGTAGTTTATGGTAGATTTTGGGACCTGTGGTCATGCTCGACAGCCTGCCTTTTATGCCCAATAAATGCAATAAATTACCAAAAGGCCGCAACCAAGAAATATGATATAGTAGTGTTAAAAAGTTGCAACGCTGAAATATTTTAAATCATGTTCCCGAGTGTGGCAGGGGCCACATGGGGTGGGATGCCATCATGGGCAATTTTCCTGACACATGGCAAGCTCTGAAAGCCTGATGAATTGCATATCGGAATGTTATGTACAATAGAAGACAGTTTTTATATTAGTTATAGTTTTATAGGTCTGCACACGTTGTTTTGACACGAAGAGCGTGATAAGTTTATGTTGTTTATATAGCGTAAATGGAAAAATATGCTCCGTTATTATTGATTTTTGGTGTAAAATACCCCCAAATATCAACGAGACGACAGTTGCCTCGAACTATTAGTTAAAACAAAGATAATATCCCGCAAAACAAGGGACCTGCGGTAATTTTGAGGGACCTGTGGTAGCCTGCAGTAAAATCGGGGACCTGCGGTATAAAGGCGCACCCGTTATGGGCGTATTTCAGACGACTATTGACAGCAGTCTGCACACTTATTTGAAACAAGTCACAGCTTCCAAAACGAGGTTGACAAAAAATAAACAAGTCAATTTTGCTTGGGATATATAATTTTTTAATAAAGACTTATTACACTGAACACAGACATAATGTATTACACAAAGGACGAATTAACAACACAAAAACCCCAACTCCAAAAAATATACATAATACAGTATTACAGTTCTATTTGATACCGGGGTAAGTACAGTGTTGCAACAAGTCACCTGTTTTTCCATTTGATGCCTGTAACTTGTAAGGCTGTATTAAATTTGACGTCTCAAACAACTTTCGTCCAATTTGAAACTTGGGAGGGGGGGGGGGGTTGACTCGAGTAGGGCACTCTGGTTCATAAATCTGAAAAAGCGAGGGTGGGCCTAATCACGAATATGGGCTTCGACACGGGTGAGTACGGTAGATGTGTTGAATTTAACACATCTGTCTCAAACATGCACAGTTGCAAAACTTTGGGGAATTTTGCGAGTGCGATCGCACTCGCAACACAATTTGCGAGTGCACTTTTTTGCACCCGTAAAATTTACTCACACGAAGGACTGTACAGTGAGCCCAAATATGAATCTAGGAAGCCGATTTGAACAAACTTGAATCAGATCCACCCCACAATGTTGCATACCAAATATCAAAAGATTCTGCCTGCTGGATCTGGAGAAGAAGATTTTTTAAGAAATATGCCTGAAATGCACTAAGTTAAAATTTGGGCTCCTATACGGAGCCCAAGTATAAACCCAGGGGGCCGATTTGAATAAACTTGAATCAGATCCACCCCACAATGTTGCTTACCAAATATGAAAAGATTCTGAAGCTGGATCTGGAGAAGAAGATTTTTTAAGAAATTTGCCTGAAATGCACCAAGTTCAAATTCGGGCTTCTGTAGTAAGCCCAAATATGAATCCAGGGGGACGATTTGAACAAACTTGAATCAGATCTACCCCGCAACGTTGCATACCAAATATCAAAAGATTCTGCCTGCTGGATCTGGAGAAGAAGATTTTCAAAGAAATTTGCCTGAAATGCAGTAAGTTCAAATTTGGGCTCCTATACTGAGCCCAAATATAAACCCAGGGAGCCGATTTGAACAAACTTGAATCAGATCCACCCCACAATGTTGCATACCAAATATCAAAAGATTCTGCCTGCTGGATCTGGAGAAGAAGATTTTTTAAGAAATTTGCCTGAAATGCACTAAGTTCGAAATCGGGCTCCTATACTGAGCCCAAATACGAACCCAGGGGGCCGATTTGAACAAACTTGAATCAGATCCACCCTACAATGTTGCATACCAAATATCAAAAGATTCTGCCTGCTGGATCTGGAGAAGAAGATTTTTTAATGTTTTTCCATTGCCTACAGTGTTAAAAAGTGCTGACTCAGCACTTTTTCAAAGTCCCGAAACTGTACCCTATGATAAAACCGATGGCAATTTTTTTTTACCAATCCTTTCTGTTGGTCCTAAGGAAGCTGCACACCAAATAAAAATTCTCAGTGCCGTGCAGTTTTGGAGATACGGGCGTTTTAAATTTTTTCTATTTTTAGCTCCTGCGGTTCCCACGGGGCTGCGGGAAATTTTTTTTTTTTGCATAAATCAAGTACTCATGACCCAATAAGCCCTCACATAAAATTTGGTTCAAATCAGCCTTTCGGTTTGGAAAATAGAAATTTTGGGCAGGGCAAAAAATTTTGCCCCTCCCATAACGACGCCAAGTATAGCCCCACAAACTTCTCTTGAACAAATCTGAGTCTACACCTCAAAAGGAAGCTGCACACCAAATATCAAGTCTCTGCTACTGCTGGTTCATGAGAAGAAGATTTACAAAGATTTTGGTGCCCCTTGGGGGCGTGGCACCACCCAGGAGGAGGGGCAACTTCATTTGAACAAATCTGAATTGGCATTAGGTAATAAACATTTAGCCAACATTTGAATAAAATTGGGCTAGTGGTTTAGGAGGAGAAGTCGATAATGTAAAGTTAACGCCGGACGGATGACGACGGACGACGGACAGAATGTGATTAGTAAAGCTCCCCTAGAGCTGTTCAGTTTGTTTACAGACCTGAAGTGCCACCATAAGACGATTTCCTCATGACTGATACTCTAACACTTGATAACTTGAAAATTCAAGGACTGTGACTGAGTGCAGAATGAAAAGTGTATTCTTTTCAGCTGGAAGTAATTATTCTTTTGAATAAATGTATTTACAACATGGCTTAAATAACCGGAAATTATCACTTGCACCATTTTATTTTGATAACATTATCAATAAGTTTCGCCCACTGATGGGGAAGAATCATTGTCATCCTGCGTGATCATATGGAGAACTAGAAAGTCAATGTAACCTGCAACAAAAATAAAAGCTTCAATGATGAATGAGCAGTCTCTGCATTTATTTATTATACAAGTAGTAAGCTCTATCAACAGTGCAAACTTAACACACATGATCTCAAACATTTGCTTGGGATTTCCACACACACTGTACAATCATAATTTCGCAAGAAATTAGCGGCGACCGTTCTCCAAGTATTAACATAACATAAGAAAAAGCCAATCGGTTTTCGAGTTCTGCCTTCAGACGGATACGTCACACACACTGGTAAAAATCTGGCGAACAGAAAACAGCTTGCCATAAAAAAATTAAGGCAACCTTTAAGCAAACGAGACTATCATTCGCCCAATTTGTGAAGGCCTGTAAAATCACCAATACCTCATTTCTGAGGCCAGGAAACTCAAATAAGCTACGGCATCACATCAATGAAATTTCACCCAAGTAACGTGAATTGTTTTGGATCGAATTTCCGAAATATATGAAAGTGTCCATGACACTGTAGCTTAACTTGTGTGTTGTGTTGTGTTGTGTTTGTTGAAAAGGATAATGTTCAATGTTTATGACAGGATTATGAAATAAGACAAGAATTGTGATAATTGGGATTAGGTTCATTTCTGTTCCCTGTATGCTATGTTTTTGATAAAAATAATATGAGGTGTACACTGTACTAAAGAGCTGAGGGGTGGGTTAATATGATCTCACAGTTAATATATGTGGCCCTCACAGTTAACATATATAAACAAAAGTTGCCAGTGAAATTATTCCAAAACAAGTCATGTTATCAAGTTACATTGAAATCCCTTCATAAATATGGCCTGTAGACTGTGCTAAAGGTTTTCGGGCTTCGGGCCCCTGTAGCCATCAGTTTCCCAATTGCGTCCAAAGGGGACATTCTCATCTAGACATTATATGAAGTCAACCTACCAAGTTACAATGAAATCCCTTCATAAATATGACCTGTAGACTGTGTTAAAGGTTTTTGGGCTTTGGGCTCGGGCAGCCATCATGGTTGAATGATCGCAACCAAAAGGGGACATTCACCCGGAGTGATCCTACAAAGTTACAATAAAATCCCGTCATAAATATGACCTGTAGACTGTGCTCAAGGTTTTCGGGCTTCGGGCTCCTGAAGATGTCACAGCTGACCAATCACGACCAATCAAGACCAAAAGGGGATGTCATCATCTAGGCATTATATGGAGTCAAACTAACAGGTTACAATGAAATCCTTCCATAAATACGACCTATAGACCATGCTAAAGGTTTTTGGGCTCGGGCAGCCATCAAGGCCGAATGATCGCGACCAAAAGGGGACGTTCTCATCTAGACATTATTTGGAGTCATCCTACCAAGCTACAATGAAATCCCTTCATAATTATGACCTGTAGACTGTTCTAAAGGTTTTCGGGCTTCGGGCCCCGGTAGCTGTCAAAGTTGCCCAATCGTGTCAAAAAAGAGACGTTCTCATCTCGACGAAGTCAAACCTACCAAGTTACAATGAAATCCCTTCATAAACATGATATGTAGACTGTGCTAAAGGTATTCGGGCTTTGGGCTCGGGCAGCCATCATGGTTGAATGATCGCAACCAAAAGGGGACATTCTCATCTGGGCATCATCTGGAGTGATCCTACACAGTTACAATGAAATCCCTTCATAAATATGACCTGTAGATTGAGCTCAAGATTTTCGGGCTTCGGCCACCTGTAGCCATCACAGGTGATCAATCACAACCAAATGGGGATGTCATCATCTAGGTATTATATGGAGTCAACCTAACAAGTTACAATGAAATCCTTCAATAAATAAGACCTATAGACTATGCTGAAGGTCTTTGGGCTCGGGCAGCTATAAAGGCTGCATGATCGCAACCAAAAGGGGATGTTCTCATCTAGACATTATTTGGAGTCATCCTACCAAGCTATAATGAAATCCCTTCATAAATATGACCTGTAGACTGTGCTAAAGGTTTTCGGGCTCGGGCAGCCATCATGGTTGAATGATCGCAACCAAAGGGGACAATCTCATCTGGGCATTATCTGGAGCGATCCTACGAAGTTACACTGAAATCCCTTTATAAATATGACCTGTAGACTGTGCTCAAGGTTTTCGGGCTTCGGGCACCTGTATTATTTATTTATTTATTTATTTATTGATGTTTAAGGTCACATATTTATGCACAATGGCTAATCATGACCGTGACAGTTTTACGGGTGGAGGAAGCCGGAGTACCTGGAGAGAACCACCGAGCAACGACGAGCAGCTGCCAGCTCCCCAACATCGTAACTCCGCACTGCAGCACAGGCAGGGTTAGATTGGTTGAAGACATGCGTACCATCGACGTGCAGTACACCTGAGTACACGGCGTCATCGTGCCCCTGTAGCCATCACAGGTGACCAATCACGACCAAAAGGGGATGTCGTCATCTAGGCATTATATGGAGTCAACCTAACAAGTTACAGTGAAATCCTTCCAAAAATATGACCTTTTGCCTGTACTAAAGGTTTTTGGGCTCGAACACCCATCAAGGCTGAATGATCGCGATCAAAATGGGACGTTCTCATCTAGACATTATTTGGAGTCATCCCACCAAGTTACAATAAAATCTCTTCATAAATATGACCTGCAGACTGTGCTAATGGTTTTCGGGCTTCGGGCCCCTGTAGCCGTCACAGTTGCCCAATCAGGACCAAAAGGGGTCTTTCTCATCTAGACATTATATGAAGTCAACCCACTAAGTTACAATGAAATTCCTCAATAAATATGACCTGTAGACTGTGCTAAAGGTTTTCGGGTTTTGGGCTCGGGCAGTCGTCACTGTTGGCAGATCATGCCCAAATGGGGAAATTCTCATCTAGACATCATAAGGAGTCATCCTACCAAGTTACAATGAAATCCTTCCATATTAAACATGACCTGCAGACTGTGCTGAAAGTTTTTGGGTCTCGGACTTGGGCAGCCATTACGATTGACATACCATGCCCAAAAGTGGATGTTTTCATCTAGGCATTATACAAAGGCATCCTACCAAGTTACAATGAAATCCCTTCATAAATACGACCTGTAGACTGTGCTAATGGTTTTCGGGTTTTGGGCTCGGGCAGCCATACCGGTTGACCGATCGCGACCAAGAAGGAACGTTCTCATCTAGACATGACCCCAAACTTGCATATGAAATTTTGTGATGATCAGACAAGAACTGCAGGGTGTAGCCCGTGCTAAAGGAAAATGTGAACAGACTCACAGACTTCCGCACGCGTGATGGCAATACCTTATCTTGACTGTCAAGTTAAGCTAATAAAAATATGAAAATAGATAAACAAAAGACTAAGAATTAGGGCTGTCACGATTAATCGATTGTCGATCGGTTATGCCAAATTCGATTAATATTTTTCGTTGTCGACGAATCGGTAAATTTTACCCCATTTAGGACGTTTAATAATTAAAACAAAATTTGATGAAAAAACTATTGTTTCTAAAGATAAAAACGTCAAGAACATCGAGGTTGAACCTCAGAAAACCGCTAGAAGCATGTTTTTTTCAGTACATTCAAAGCTTTGACGTTCTGAACTTTTGAAACGTCAGTGTAAGAATCAAGACCAGTCATCAGTTGCGAACATGCAAAGTTCGCAACTGATGACCGGTCTTGATTATTACACGGACGGTTCAAAAGTTCAGAACATCAAAGCTTTTGAATGGACCTAAAAGAAGATCATCTTCATTGTTTACTTGAGGTCGGTCAACTGACTTGAACTTCATTTTGAATGACTTCAAAGAGAGGGAGAGGAGGAGTCATCTAGTTACGATTAATTGATTATCCTGGATTTAAAATTTGTGACAGCCCTACTAAGAATGAGGATGAGAGTATACAAACAATGTGCGAGATTGCTCATTATTTACCAAATTAGCATATCATTGCTGTATAGATTGCTTGAATATCCAAATCCAGAGACACAACTGGAGATAATTCTATGCACAAAGCTTTGAAAAGCAAACATGCCAACTGAACAGAAAATGCAATGAATGTGTCAATGACAAATGCCAAAGTAATATATTGATGCCTGCCTGACTAAACTAAGCTCAAAGATCATTGCCAGCGGCAACATGTTTTGACGGACGGAAATGGAAGAAATTTGATAGCTCCCATCTAGAGGTCGCTCCAAACAAGCATGCCAGGTTTCAAAGCTATCCGATCATAAATGTGCCCTGTAGGGTGTGCCAAAGGGAAATATTGAGGTCTGACTAAACTAAGTTCTAAGAACGTTGGCCGCAGCAACATTTTTTGACGGAAATGTGCCCTGTAGGGTGTGCCAAAGGTAAATATTGAGGTCTGATTAAACTAAGTGCAAAGAACATTGGCCGCGACAACATTTTTTGACAGAAATTGAAGAAAATCGATAGCTCCCATCTAGAGGTCACTCCAAACAAGCATACCAAGTTTCAAAGCGATCTGATCATAAATGCGACCTGTGAGGTGTACGAAAGGAAATTGTGGACATACGTACGTACATACGTTTGCCTGTCGATGGACGAGAAGTGATGGCAATAGCTCAGCTTGATTTTGTCAAGTTGAGCTAAAAAACTGTTTCATTTCATTCACAAAAGCTATTTTTGTCATCAAGCACCTCAAAGAAAATACATGTATACCAATCAGGAAGCCAATTCGGTGTCAATTCCAAATCAGGCCACAAATATCGCCACAGAATTCATTTCATTTATTCATTTATTGGGGTTTAACGACACTTAACAGAATTAAATCTTCAAAGCTTTGCATGATGGCCCCATTGAACGTCTGATGGAAAACCCCAGGTTCTTTTTGTATACACATATCTTGATTAATAACCATTGCGACTATACGCGCAATCTTAAAGCAGTGTTGTTAACCACTTAACCAATGCTACAAGGTTAAAGAACGAATACAGGTAAACCTACTTCAAAATTTTTTTGAGACAGTGGATACAGCCAACTTCTCCCGTCATAGGTTGTCCCGTAACTGGAATCTTACCCGTCTTCGGAAACAGGCCTGCATCGCCCTTACCCATTCTACACCTTGTAGTATTAAAGAAATTATGGCAGCTGCCCCTGTCTTAGGTTGTCCCATAATTGGAAACTTACCCGTCGTCGGCAACAGACCTGCATCACCATTACCAAGGTCTCATCTAGACCCTTTTGGGGGCTGAAATAAGGCCCAATTCCCAATGTGGTACATGCTACAAAAATTTACAATCTCCGGCACAAAACACCATTATCCCCCAACTTTTCAGCACACATTATAATTACACAATCACGTTACATAGGCACTGTGCTCTTTTTATAGTTTATTCTCAGAAAGTGATACCCACTTTAACTTGTGTTCTCTGATGAAAAGAGCTTCCAGGTGGAATTGTTCAGATCAACTGAATAATTTTTCCAAGACCAGGGAAAAGGCCCTTTCCCAATCTACTTTGATCAAACCCTGCCATGACCTGTTCGTTTGTGACTGAATATATTACATTATTAAGAAAATAGTGAAAATAGTGCCAGCTTCCCACCATTATAGCTTGCCATCAACCCCTACAGTAATAATACAATCAGCAATCTCTTTTCAATGGTTTGGTTTTTCAAAGAAATGAGTCCTTTCGAATTATCTATTTGATGTCTACACAGATAGCCTATTTCATGATTTGACATCGAATCAGCTTCCTATTTGTTTATTTTTGAAATGGATATTGCATGCTTTTTTCGTGAGGGGATGTTGGCAAATAAATGTCAACTGGTGGAATTATGATGCAGAAATGAAAGAATAATTGAAAGTTTGCATTTCCAACACAATAAGCTTATTGGCATGAAGGTCTTCCTCACAAGTTACAATAGTATTTACGAAATGGAGTACTGTTATTTATTTATTTACTGGTGGTTAAGGTCACATGTTTCTGCACAATGGCTAATCATGACGACAGTTTTACGGGTGGAGGAAGCCGGAGTGCCCGGAGAGAACCACCGAGCAATGGCGAGCAACAGTCAGCTCCCCAACATACTAACTCAACACAATCAGGGTTAACATTGGTTGAAGACAAGTGCACCATCAATGTGTATAGTACGCCTTAGTACACAACGTCACCGTGACCCACGTGGGCAATGGGGTTAAGTGTCTTGCCCAAGGACGCAACGTGGTTGCCGCAGGTGGGATGCAAACAGAGGACCTCTCGGCTTGCAGACTGCACCTCTACCCACTGAGCCACCAGGCCCCCTGCAAGAAAGTAACTTGTAACTTCTGAATCTAAGAGCTCATGCAATCTGTGGCACAAGCAAACTGTCAAGATATGGTATCTATGCAATTTGGCAAAATGACAAGTGATTCCACAAAAATCGTTTCGTGCACTCTGATCTTTATTCTTATCTATTTTCATTTGACATGAGGTGACCCTGGCTGTCAAGAATGTTGTTAAACCCCAATAAATATCTGTTTTCACACATTTGCATAGAATGAGAATCACACTGTAATGGAAATCTGAGCCAGAACAAGGATAATGCACGCTGATGTGACAGTCAAGTTTGTTGCACACTTGGAAGGCATGTCGTAAGAAAATCAAATGCATTAATATTTGTTAAAGTTATCACGTTAACAAGCTGAAAAAAGCAAAAATTAATTTGGGGCCATAACTCCATTCAGTATGGCCGAACCGTACCATTTCTCAAACTCATTCAAGAAATTGTTAAATATAGAACCTTAGTGAGCATGCTCACATACCCCACAAACCCGATATTTCAAGCTCTAATCATTTTTTAAAAATACACATAGATTCTAGCAATACTGCAGAAAACAGTGTTCTGTAGTTTCAATGGTATTGAAAGAATGCAAGCAGAGAAAAAGCCCGGAAAACTGTAATTTTGATGAACTTTTCAAAGTCTATGGGGTCGTAATTTTGGTAAAAATCAGTGGAGCGGAACAAAACCCAAACTTGTTCTGTAGGCCACCATCTTAGACTAACATATCAAAAATCAGCTCAATATCTGGAAGCGTGTAGGAAAAAAGTCCGGAAAACTAATTTTGATGAACTTTTCTAAGTTCAAGGGCCGTAATTTCGGTAAAAATCAGTGGAGCGGAACAAAATGCAAACTTGATCTGTAGGCCACCATGTTAGACTAACATACCCCAAAACAGCTCAATATCAGAAAGCGTGTAGAAAAAAAGTTCGGAAAACTGTAATTTTGATGAACAAAGTTCAAGGGCCGTAATTTCGGTAAAAATCAGTGGAGCGGAACAAAATTCAAACTTGATCTGTTGGCTACCATGATAGACTAACATACCAAATATCAGCTGAATATCTGGAAGCGTGTAGAAAAAAAGTCCGGAAAACAAGTAGGACTGACTGACGGACGGACTGACGGACGGACCAGTCAAAAACATTATACCCCTGCAACTTCGTTGCGTGGGGTATAATAAGTCTGGCATAGTAAATATTGGCCAAATCCATTGATATTTGTTATCACACTGATGGGCTGAAAACAGGCAAAAATGAACTAAGGGCCAAAACTCTGCTCAGTATGGCTAAATCATATCAGTTTTTTAACTTTGTTAAAGTCTCACACACAAAGCATTGACCATCCAATGGCATTTGTTCACATTATCATGCTAAGAAAGACTACAATTGACTTCCCACCCACCAACACGTCCACTCACCTTCAAACTATAGGTAGCATTTCTGAAAAAAATTCGAACAAAATTCACGTTCAGGTTAATATTCCACGACATGGCACCATAGCATATTTGAGTTTCATAGCTTAAAAAAATATTGGCGATATTGTTCGTGGGAAGTCAATGAGAGGATTGCACAAGTTATTTTTGTCTGCGGTCACCGTTTCATGTTCAGATGAGCTCTACTTTAGTTAGCTAACATTACATTATTTATTTATTGGTGTTTTACTCTCGAGTGCTTAATAATAGTACAGGGCAAAATAATAGTACAGGGTGGAAAATTTCTGAAAATTAATAATAGTACAGGGTCGAATAATAGTATAGGGAGGCAAATTCCAAGAAGTGAGCCCACTTTATAACACAGATGTCTGATACTCTTGAAGTGGTGAAGGGCTAAATTACTTTCAGTTATCATAATTTTCACATGGATTTGACTTGTTGCACAGGCACTCTCCCATAAATTGCACCAAAGCAAAATCTTCTAGACTAATTAATTCTGTTTCAGGGATGGTATAAAGCACACCCACTGAGTACCAGGTCTTAAAGTTATGGTATCAGTACTTCAGAATAAAGCCCAAATATATGATTCCAGATCTCTACCAATTAACATTTCCATGCATCCTGTGTTTGCTTGTACATGTACCTTACAGGGTTGGGGTATTCGTATTCAGTATTCGTATTCAGTCGTATTCGAATACAGTTTATCAAGAATTATCAAGAATTCACATGCATTCAGTATTTATTGAATGTTATGAATACATGTATTCGTATTCGTATTCAAATACATTAAAATTTGAGCTGTATTCATGAATACATTTTGAACACTTTTTGAACACTTTCTATATTTGGGAATTAAAGAATCATATACTGAATAAAAGGTTTTCACAGACCAAGCCCATGGACTCCAGACAACAAATTCACACCTCATATCAATATTAAAGACTTAATAATCCCCGATACCTTACTAGTTTGTTTTGGTGAACTTCTTCGAGATAAGCGGCCGCTCTGAACATTCAATTGCTGGAAATTAATAATCATACAGGGCCAAATAAGGATCATACAGGCAGGAATTTTGTTCGAAAAAGAATAAACATACATGTATGATTATTAGGCACTCAAGAGTATGTCACACTTCTGCACAATGGCTAATTGTGACTGGAACATGGAGATAAAGTCAAGTTTAGTTCGTTTATACACATGTTTCCCATTTTAGAGGACTTCCACCCAAGGCATTGGTGACATCAGGTCCCATTTTACCAAGAAATCAGTTTGTTTTCCACAGTAAACAAGCACTGCTTTACTTTCAGGAGTTTCGATAGGGATGTGAATATTAGATATCTGGTATGACAATTTTGCTATAAAACCCTGCTCAGATGTTCTTCATGCGATATTTCCAGTTCAATGTAGACATTGGATCACTTGATTTGATTCAAGATATGAAATTCAATTTGCAAGCCCTGTCCAGGATACATGACTTACACAAGCCTGAAAATAATTTTCATTCCACTTCCAGACAAAATGTCAGACACCAAATGAATCATGTCTGTCATTTAAGAATGATATCTGACATATTACAAAATGGAGTCTGAGTATTCGAAATAATGTGTTTTGGGTATACATGTACCTTCACCTTAAAACTGCTCAGAATTCATCCAACCATACCTTGTCTCAATGAGCCCTGCCAAACAAGGTATGATTGGTTTCATTCTGAATTGGAACTGAATTATCCTTCAGACATAATTTAGATACATATATGGCTATATCAAATCGTATTCCTTAACCAAGCATTAATAACTAACCTTATTGGTGATTTAGCTGTACATTTTTATGTCGATCTATCCTGTCAACCTTTTTTTCTCAGTTGTTTATTACAATACATAATCAAGACTTGAGATGGGAGAAAATATGTCCTGCACATCTTCCTATAACTTGGGAAGCGAAGGTAGGGAGTGGGAAAATATTGCGGCATGCATACACCCATACCACGTACCATCCCCCCACTAACCCAGCAATAGCAGGATTAGCTGAGGCAGATGCAACGTTTAGAATCGAAGTACAGTATGCCTTAGTTCACAACGACATCGGGCCTCCATGTGGGCAATCTGGACTGTGTCTTTTGCGTGAACTCAAAAGAGAGGACGCCGGTCATGATAGAATGGTTGTCCTTTCGGTTTCTTGCTCAATGCTCTGGCCAATGAACTACCGCACACCCCAATGCTAAACATACGTAGCCCACATACTGAAAAATAATGACTCAGTGAGACTATTCAGGAAAATATTAGGGTATGGTGGAGGAAAATATCGAGGCCTGCATACATATCCCCCGACCACCAAAACTCCCCCATCCCACCCCACCCCCACCTGAGCGTCCTAGCTCAAAAAATTCTGTCTTCTTGAAACTTTCTTGAGATTGTAAATAGCCAATATTCTGTATAGTGATCTGACTAACAGACATATTATGTTTGCTGAGAGTGACAGAAGATATCCTGAATTGGATATCCCCAGCACCTCCCACTCGCTGCACCTGGGCATGGGAGTCAGAAAAATCTTTTCTCCGAAACATTATTATTAAGATTGTACATAGTCCATACAGTGCATGTTGATGACATTCGGAGAGGAATTATTTTGAGAAGAGATATTGAAGATGGTGGAAATATGGTCGCCTGCATATATTCTCCTCGCCGAGGCACCTGAGTCATGAAAATTTCAGCCCAAAACAATCTCATTGAGAGTGCTATAAAATTGTAGCCTAAACATTGCATGTTGATTGCACTTAAGGAAAAGTTCTGGTGAAATTTGTTAGCATGGGGGCTTGGGGATAGGAAGGTCACGGTATCAATCCTACCTGCCCCCCGACCTCACCACCCCTTTCAAAGTTTTCTATGAATATCTCCTTTATCCCTCAGTGTTCATCGCTGGGAATGCTACAATTGCATTCACGTACAACAACACGAGAAGTTATAACCACTCACAATGAACTGGCAGCAAACACGCAAAAGTACAATCCTAATTCGACATAAAGAGTACTGGATATTATGAAATATATATGGCAACCTAATGTAACATTAAGACGACCTGATATTATATATTAAATATATATATGTCTTCTTAATGTAACTTTATGGGGACTTCGTATGATATATTGTGGAAGTTACCCAGACCACTTTCCGTACACGCTAAGATTGTGCCCATTACAGCTTTCAACTGGGTAAAATAAAAACTAGACGGATGAGATCACACCCTTAGTTTTGGTTGTGGTGTTGACTCGCCCTCACACACCCGTTGCATGTTGTCTACGAGCCTGTTTTTAAGAGCTCAAGCAAGCATTAAAAACCAACCTCATTGGGGATTTAGCTGTACATGTTTGTGTCGTTCTATCTTGTCAACCTTTTTTTCTCAGTTGTTTATTACAATACATAATCAAGGTGCGACTTTGACCCCCAAAAGACTTGAGATGGGAGAAAATATTATGTCTTGCATATCTTTCTACAACTTGGGAAGCAAGGGTATGAAGCAAGAAAATATCATGGCTTGCATACACCCATACCACGTACCCTCCTCCCCTCCCCATCCCCCTAACTCAGCACTAGAAGGATTAGCCGAAGTAGATACAATGTTCAGAAGTACGGTATGCCTTAGTACACAACGACATCGGGCCTCCACGTGGGCAATCCGAATTAAGTGTCTTCTGCCTGGACTCAACACAGATGGCACCGGTCATGATCGAACGGTTGTCCTTTCGGTTTCTTGTTCGATGCTTTCGCCAATGAACTACCGCACACCCCAATGCTAAACATACGTAGCCCACATACCGAAAAATAATGACACTCAGTGAGATGCTCTCTTCAGGAAAATATTAGGGTATGGAGGAGGAAAATATCGAAACCTGTATGCACACACCCCAACCACCCCACCTCCCCCCCCCCCCCACCTCCCCCCATCTGAGCGTCCTGGTCCAAAAAATTTGGTCTTCTTGAAACTTTCTTATTGAGATTGTAAATAGCCAATATTCTGCATAGTAATCTGACTAACAGACATATTATGTTTGCTGAGAGTGACAGAAGATATCCTGAATTGGATATCCCCAGCACCTCCCACTCGCTGCACCTGGGCATGGGAGTCAGAAAAATCTTTTCTCCGAAACATTATTATTAGGATTGTACATAGTCCACACACTGCATGTTGTTGACGTTCGGAGAGGAATTATGGAGAGAAGAAATATTGAAGATGGTGGAAATATGGTCGCCTGCATATATTCTCCTCGCCTAGGCACCCGAGTCAAGAAAATGTCAGCCCAAAACTATCTCATTGAGAGTGCTATAAAATTGTGCATAGCCTAAACATTGTATATTGATTACACTCAAGGAAAAGTTCTGGTGAGATTTTTAGCACAGGGGCTGGGGGATAGGAAGGTCACGATGTCAAAGCTATCTGGCCTCTGCCACACCATGCCTTTCAACATTTTCTCTGAATATCACATTTATCCCTTATTGTTCAATGCTGGGAATGCTACAATTGTGTTCTCGTACAAAAACACGATAAGATATAACCTCTCACAACGAACTGGCGGCACACACGCAAAGGTACAATCCTAATGCGACATAAAGAGTACTGGAATTATGAAATATATATGGCACCCTACTATAACATTAAGACGACCTGATATTATATATTAAATATATATATGTCTTCTTAATGTAACTTTATGGGGACTTCGTATGATATACTGCCGAAGATACCTGAACCACTTTCCATACGCGCCAAGATTGTGTCCGTTACAGCTTTCAACCGGGTGAAATACAAACTAGACGGATGGGATCGCGCCCTTAGTTTTGGTTGTGGTGTTGACTCGCCCTCGCAAACCCTTGCATGGTGTGTACAAGCCTGTTTTTTAACAGCTTAACCAAGCATTAATAACCAACCTTATTGGTGATTTAGCTGTACATGTTTGTGTCGCTCTATTGTCAACCTTTTTTCTCAGTTGTTTGATACAATACATAATCAAGGCGTGACTTTGACCCAAAAAGACTTGAGATGAGAGAAAATATTATGTCCTGCATATCTTCCTAAGCGAGGATATGGAGCAGGAAAATTTCGTGGCTTGCATACACTCATACCACGTACCTGCCCTCCCCCTACTAACCCGGCAATAGCATGATTAGCTGAGGTAGATGCAATGTTCAGAATCGAAGTACAGTATGCCTTAGTACACAACCATATCGGGCCTTCACGTGGACAATCGGGATTAAGTGTCTCCCACGTGGATTCAACACAGATGACACCGGTCATGATCGAACAATTGTACTTTCGGTTTCTTGTTCCATGCTCTGGCCAATGAACTTCCGTACACCTCAATGCTAAACATACGTAGCCCAAAACAATCTCATTGAGAGTGCTATAAAATTGTGCATAGCCTAAACATTGCATATTGATTACACTCAAGAAATGTTCTGGTGAGATTTTTTAGCACAGGGGCTGGGGGATAGGAAGGTCACGATATCAAAGCTACCTGGCCCCCACCCCCACCACCCCTTTCAACATTTTCTCTGAGTATCACCTTTATCCCTCATTGTTCAACACTGGGAATGCTACAATTGCGTTCACCTACAACACGATAAGATATAACCACTCACGATGAACTGGTGGCAAAAATGCGAAGGTACCATCCTAATTCGACATAAAGAGTACTGGATATTATGAAATATATAATATCAGGTAGTCTAACGTAACGTTAAGACGACCTGATATTATTTATTAAATATATATATGTCTTCTTAATGTAACTTTATGGGGATTTCGTATGATATATTGCGGAAGAGCCCGGACCACTTTCCATACACCCTAAGATTGTGTCCGTAACAGCTTCCATCTCGGTAGAATAAAAACTAGACGAATGAGATCACGCCCTTAGCTTCGGTTGTGGTGTTGACTCGCTGAGAGTGACAGAAGATATCTTGAATTGGATATCACTAGCCCTTCCCACTCAATGCACCTCGGCATCACTGTCAGAAAAGTTTTTTCTCCAAAACATTCTTATTAAGATTGTACATCGTCCATACACTGCATGTTGATGACGTTCGGAGAGGAATTATGTTGAGAAGAAATTTTGAAGATGGTGGAAATATGGTCGCCTGCATATATTCTCCTCGCCTAAGCACCGGAGTCATAAAAATTTCAGCCCAAAACAGTCTCATCGAGAGTGGTATAAAAGTGTGCATAGCCTAAACATTGCATATTGATTACACTCAAGGAAAAGTTCTGGTGAGATTTTTTAGCACGGGGACTGGGGGATAGGAAGGTCACGATATCAATCCTACCTGGCCCCCGCTCCCCTTTCAACGTTTTTTCTGAATATCGCCTTTATCCCTCATTGTTCAACACTGGGAATGCTACAATTGTGTTCACGTACAACAACACGATAAGATATAACCACTCACGACGAACCGGAGGCAAACACGCAAAGGTACAATCCTAATGCGACATAAAGAGTACTGGATATTATGAAATACATATGGCATCCTAATGTAACATTAAGACGACATGATATTATATATTAATTAAATATATATATATGCCTTCTTAATGTAACTTTATGGGGACTTCATATGATATATTGCCGAAGTTACCCGAATCACTTTTCGTATGCCCTAAGATTGTGTCCCTAACAGCTTCCATCTGGCTGAAATAAAAACTAGATGGGTGAGATCAACCTTTACTTTTGGTTGTGGTGTTGACTCGCCGTCACACACCCATTGCATTGTGTCCACGAGCCTGTTTTTTACAGCTTAACCAAGCATTAATATCCAACCTTATTGGTGATTTAGCTGTACATATTTGTGTCGCTCTATCTTGTCAACCTTTTTTCTCAGTTGTTTATTACAATACATTATCATGGCGCGACTTTGACCCAAAAAGACTTGAGATGGGAGAAAATATGTCCTGCATATCTTCCTACAACTTGGGAAGCGAGACATGAATTTTTGTTCACTTTTTGTAGATTGTATTTAAAATAGCATAACATAAATATGACAAACATGTACTAAGACAATCCGGGCCAGGGATACGTCTGTAACAGCGAGGAGCCGTACCAGGTCTGTTTCAGTGATTTCCGGTGATTCTCAGGCTCATTTCGGTAAATATAGGTAGGAACCAAAGGTTCTGTCTCGAGGGACATACTCTAGTATAATCGAGCACATCCTATAGGGGCATTATAACACTACGTGACACTATTTAGTTCAAAATTCTACGAGAATCTGTACCAAAAAAGATGGAACTATTTTGTTGAATATAACATATAATATCATACTTATTTGTCATGAAATGTTGAACAAAGAAATAAAATAAATAAGGAATAAAGAAAACATACATAACTAGATATCACGGAGATGGAATCTATCTCTGCAGGCCCCGCAGCAACTAACCGATGTTAGGTATAAACTGATGTGAACCGTAATACTAAAATATTTCAAGCAATAGGTAAAATCTGATTAAATTCCCTTCCCGGACACAAACTTGTCAGAAAAAAAAAAATTCTGAATAATCTGACCTTGAGGTCAAACTTCAAGGTCAAAGCATGGCAACCTTGGTAGGTGACACGTCGTCTTGAGATAATCTACCCACATACCAAATATCAAAACCCTATATATTAAGGGAAAAAAGTTACAGCCCGGACACAAACTTGTCAGAAAAGAACCCCGAATTCTGAATAATTTGACCTTGAGGTCAAATTTCAAGGTCAAAGCATGGCAACCTTGGTACGCACCACATCGTCTTGAGATAATCTGTCCACATACCAAATATCAAAACCCTATCTATTAAGGGAAAAAAGTTACAGCCCGGACACGAACTTGTCAGAAAAGAACCCCGAATTCTGAATAATTTGACCTTGAGGTCAAAGTTCAAGGTCAAAGCATGGCAACCTTGGTACGCGACACATCGTCTTGAGATATTATACCCACATGTCAAATATCAAAACCTTATCTATTAAGGGAGAAAGATTACAGCCCGGACGCACAGACGCACGGACAGAGCGATCACTATAGGGCGTGCCCCTCACGGCGGGGCCCTAATAATAAACGTATATTCATATCTTTTCTAAAGTTGAACGAGTTAACAACACTGCACAAACAGCTTTCATGATTATTAAAAATATAAATTCAAATTTAAAATCGCAGCAATCTGAAAATACTCTTGGTTTCCAAGAAGGAATATTTTGAATCATGTTTTTCAGGAGAGGGCACTGCATTACAGTTGCTGAAGTGGAAGGAAAATCTGGAAGTAACTTTTAATTCAGTTGTTTATTTATTTATATATTGGAGATTACGATCACTTTCAGCATTGATGGTTATATCGTACCCACGACATGGGCATGAAGTCGAGTTTAGCCAATCATTTATACCTATGTGCCCGCTTTAGGTTGTGTTTAGCCCAGGCTTTGGTTACCAGGTCCTATTTTTCCAGAGAACACAATTTGTTAACCACAATAAACAAGCACTACTTCAACTGCCTGAGGTTCCCAAAAGGAGTAATTCAGTAATTAATGTGGAAACTGGATAAAACAGTCCGTTTTTGTTTAGCAGTAAAACATTACTAAAAGTCTGTTCTGTTTATGCGGTGTGGTAAGAGCTTTTGCGTGTGAATATTCATTCTAGCTCACGTGTACGTCTCTGTTTCGAGGTATCGGGCGTTTCCGAATCGAAATCAAGTACCTGCATAATATGCCGGGCAGCCGACCGATTTGCGTGTGTTCGGCATAGTGAGGTCACTAAATAAGCTCGGGGCTGGTACGTTGAATGTCATGTCCATCACATGGAGTCAAATAGTAAATATATTAAATGAATGAATGAATGGAACTTTATTTTACAGTGTACCGAAATACAGTTTGCATTAAAATACCAATAAGAATCAAAAAGGTGTAACATTGCATGAAAATGACATAGCCAGAGAGAGATGCCTTGCCATTTCCATATATAGGCCTATATGAAGAGCAACCTGAAAGTGTGAGATGGCTCCTTTGGTGAAGATCCTGTATAGTAGTTATGAGGGTCTAAGCAAAAGTGCTTGATTCGAGCTTCATCGGAGTCTTTCGTGGCTCCCTCCCCTTTTCATAGCAAAAGCCTGGCGGTTCCAGTTTATGAGCAGAAATGGCAGGAATAATTGCTTATTTGTTGCGTTAGTGTGTTTTCGGCGGGTGCGTGTGGTGGGTAGATCTGATGGGTCAGGTTTAGATTCACAATATTTATATAGTATCAGGGTCGAGAAGTGTTGGGCTAAATAGAACAAGAGTTCGTATACCATTATGTAGACCAGAGATATTAAGAAATAACTCACTCTGCTTTATTTCTTCAAATATTTTTCCACCACAGGGGGTTAACGGGGCGTTGTAAAATAACGAAAAGAGGGTCCCTATATGAGATGTTGGCTACATATCGTAACACTTTGCCGATTACAGAATCTGTGTTGGGTTGAGTATTACCCTGGCGGACGAAATCCGTGGATTCAGAGATTGTCTCTATCGTGTATAGATCGTTCTGTTGCCCCTTTGACTGAGTCGTTTCCGTTGGGGGAGAGGGGGAGGGGGACGGTACGTAGTTTTGTTAAATGGTCTAATTTTCAAACGGAAAACGCACTACAGAGAACACGGCTCAATGAAATGGAAACAGAACGATCTATACCAGATGGAGTCATCCTTTGAATTGTAACGAGGGAAATCATAATGCCAGCGCTGTTTTTTTTTTTTTCAGTGGACCAGGGTCAAACTAACAAATACACCCAATGCTATACTATCAGATGAAAATAGCGAACTGGCACCAATTCTGACAACACACCAGACTACCAACAGAGAGCAAAGAACAAAATGTTGAACCTGCAGACCCCTACAATTGCCACGTCAGTACTGATATCAGATCACCGAATCAATGCATATCGTCACCCCAGGGCAATACTTAACCCAACACCGACCCTGTTTTCATTTTGAGTCTATACAACTCCAGTGAGGTGTTGATACGCAATCAACATTTTATATAGACACTCTTTAAATTATTGTACAACGCTCAGTTAACCCCTCATCATAGGAATATATTTAAATAATTGAAAACACAGTGGATTAGTGTTTTTAATATCTCTGGTCTACATAATGGCATACGAACTCTTGTTCAAGTTAACCCAGTACTTTTCGATACTGATACTATATTAATATCGGAAATCTAATCCAGGACTGTTATTTGCGTGCTCATTCCTATTCTTTGTCCGTACCCCCAGCGGAATCTGGAAGATAAAAATGGCTATTACTGTTTACATAAATAAACCTACCAATACGCTAAATGAGTGGAACTCTACCCGCCACACCAACGCGCCAGATCTACCCGCAACACCTACTCGCCGAAAACACACAGACGCAAACATCGAGCAATTTTACCCATCATTTCTACCAGAAACATCTTCCCGGCTGGCTTGTACTATAAATAGGAGTGGGGCATGATTCAACCATAAAAACCTCCAATGAAGCTGGAACCGATTTGCCGGTCATAATTAGCAACTTGCACATTACAGAGTTTTCGTTCTCAGTGTCAGGTATCGTGAATTTGCTTGTTCACTTCAGTGATAAGCACAATGCGGTATGTATTTTTTTACGTTCGATCAATTGCGATAATCTTTCCTTGTTTAATTCAGACACACGTTCCACCAACAGAAGCTATGTATCGCTCTGTTCGGCCTTTCTGCCTCTTAACCCTTTACCTAATTCGAGTTGCAGACGACACTTGGTAAAATATCCTCGTATAACTAAAAGGTTTCATTTTTTGCTTCCAAAACATAGGTTGATCCAAAAACACGACTACTCATGGACAAACGAACAGTGAATGGTAACACCAGGGACGTAGTTGGAGTTTCTTTAATGGTGGTTAGTTAGTTAGTGTTAGTTAATTGCACGGCGCATTCAGTAGTGTTTAAATTTCCAATTGTTGATATTTTGCCCTTTGATTTTCCAACTACTGTTGTTTTAACCAGTATCAGGGTGGGACACTCTCCCAGTCCACCCACAGTGCACACCCCACCCACCCATCGCGACGTCTCTTGGTGAAGCCACCAAAACCAAGAAGGATGCATTCTAATAAAGTTTTCCAAGCAGAGGTCTGAACCGAAATAAAACAGAAATTAAAAACTAATAACTGAAACAAACGTTGTTTTGTAAAAACTGAGCCAAAGGCAAACTGTAATAGACTACCATAATGGCTATGGAAAATAAACGATTGATCATACTCAGAATAGATCAGTGAATGTGACTTCTTGGAAAAGCAAATTAATTACTTTTTTAAATTTAAGGTGAAATCATATCTCCCTCGACTCTCACAAAAATCGTAGGTATTCGTGCGAAAACCCAAACTTTTGTTGAATAACGACGCGCTCGTTCCAATGAGTGGCCATAACCCATGTTTTGGAAGCAAAAATTGAAAATATAAAAAAAAAATAATGGGTTATTTTCGTGTATTGTGCTGGCCAGTTTTGGCCATTATGTTTGGTAAAGGGTTAAATCCAGCCGAGGAACTAAAAAGGTTTTACCTGCTTCTTACACCACATAAAGCTGAACTTGTTTTTAACATCGCCGTCAAACCGATCACCTTCTTTGATGGGTGTGTACATTTGAATGCTTTGTAAATTTGTTGACTCGTGAGTCGAAGATATTAATTCCATAGTGAAATTCAAAAGCGGGGATCCAGGACCTTTTGAAAGTGGGAGTGCTAATTATCCTCACAATTACTCAAAACTTAGGCCCAAAGTCGGTAATATAGTCGAGCCTCGCAGCGAATAGTTGGAGGAAAGTACAAGTTGGGATGTCTCCCTCCCCGGACAAAATGTTACGGCAGCAGTATTTTTTAGGGCAACGGGGCAATTGCACCCATAGCCCCGCTGTTCCGACACCTCTGAGTAAAACTTAACTAATTGATCACATTTAAATTGTACCACCCAAAGATGGTCATGGGCTGAAAATTCTATTTTAGCCGTCTTTCTACTCCTGTGCATTAGTAATTGAAACTTGATGTTGGTGTTATTTTAAAAATTGAGACTACCTCCGAAACTTAACTACAGTATGAGCATGGAAGTCATCTTGTGCCTCACAGAAGATCCTTCGAAATAATTTTTTTTTTTCAACTTAAGGGTGGGGTGCAACTACGCGAGTAAATAAAATATGACCAAGTCGATGTGTTGCATAAAATGTCTCTGAATTCACACACACTAAATAGTTTCTCCTCTTGGGGATTAGGAATTGGAAAAAGTTTCACACAAGAGGATGACCTAATCCCATCTGGACAGTTGCAATAAATGGGATTATTCTATAATATTCAATGCGACATATAAGTGTTTTATTACCCGGAACAACATGGTCAATGGATGATAGAAAATCTATTCTTACATATTCTATCGATCATTAAATGTTTTATGATATTTGCAGAATAGATGTCACAGATATTTAAGATTTCAGTGATATTTCAATATTTCTTACATTAAAAATATCGATATATTTCTCGCATTTCATTGACATCCACGTGTTGAATAAAACCAATGATTCCAGTAAAGCTTGTAATTTTCTACCTTTTTCTCTTAGTTTACTTTAACTTCTGCCAAATGAATGGGATTACACCTTCATAAAAACAATTAAGACAAATAGATCAAATACAGCATGGCCTTCAAAGAAACGTGCCTTCACTAAAAGATAAGCACAATTTTATGATAGAAATTCACTAGGAAATTTTTTTTTTAAGATATAGATAGAAAATCACCAAATCCATTCTGATTGAAAAGAAAGAAACACTGATTTTTTAGCTTATTTGTTTGTGAATGGGGGTAATTTTTTCCCCTCCTCGCTCAACACTAAGCCAAATTAAAAGGGACCGAGCAGAGCTGGGGGTAGGGGCATTCAAAGAGGAAGGAGGAAACAAAATTTCAGAGTCAAGTTATTTATCCTCTTACGACATTCAGCCCTAAATGAGTGAAGTATTCATTATTTATTTCTTTACCGTTGCATAATCTCCGAGTAATATCATCTTTGGTGGTCCAAACTAAGAACCACACCCTTCCATTGTTATCCCTCCCTGTGCACACGGGTAGCATGTCGAACGGCGATAGGAGTCTAGTTAGGGTCTCCTTCGGCACGTGTGTGTGTGTGTGTGTGTGTGTGTGTGTGTGTGTGTGTGTGTGTGTGTGTGTGTGTGTGTGTGTGTGGTGCGTTTTCATTTCTGAATATATCTATTTTTTTTTTTTGATTATGTTAGATGCAAATTGTTAGACACCCCCCCCCCCCCCCCTCCCCCCCTGAAAAAAAGATGAAAAAAGACTTAAGGTGGGGAAGGGGAAGGCGGATTGATGAAGTAACTTCTATGCATTTGTAAGCCTGGTTGGCCTGATTCTTGTTTGTCGCACAATAACAGATCGTTCACTTTTAAACACATCAGTTAAGGCCATAAAAAAAAGAACCACTGTTTCTCAGGCCCACGCGCATGGTCATTGTTGGTGCGCATGCAACCTTTTTGTGACCCCAAAAAATCTTTACAAAAAATTTGAGATATTGTGCTCATTTCGGTAAATCGATATCGATGCGTTTGCCAATTTTAAATGAACACACTTCCAGCTTTTTCTACATCATACCTTAATAAAGTGGGTGGGTTCTAGCAATATTCACGACAGAAAGTGTTTTATTCTGTAAAAGGTAAGTCATAATGACAGCAAGAAGGAAGGTGTCTTTCAGTCTGACAACAAACAGTCACAAAGGGGAATGGTCGATTCGCACCATGTTTGATTCGCACCAACCCTCAGAAAGGTGCTATGTTGAATGGAACACAGTCTCCTGGCATTTATTTTTAGTAACATTTGTATTGTAAATGGCCGTCATTGGGAATTTGTGTTCTGTTATTTGAAACCGTTACACGAGTTTCCCAGTTAATTTAAATAAATGCATTTGAGATGCAGGATAACTGGATAACTAAAAGTAACCGTTGCTTGATATAAAAGTAAGTTATAGTTGAAAATAAATCGCATATAGGCAGGTATGTGCAGTCGAATTGGTTAATAAAAATACGCAGACATTCGTTTTGTATTTCATTTTCAGATTTCCGAAAAATATGATTTATAGATGAACTGCCCGTTCAAATGGGTTGTGATAATTTTGAATATAATGGAGAAAAATTGCGATTCACGATTTTATTAGGCCGGTTCTGAAAGGATTTTTTTTTTGGTAAAATAAATCTGTGAAAGTTGGCACTTCGACATTTGATTTGTCCCAGAGACGTTTCATCCCGAGACGTTTCACCCACGAGGCGTTTCGTCCTGTGTTATAATTTTCACGTTTCACTGAAAAAACAAACATTCAAACCCCACTTCATTTATGACCCAACACCCCTACGGTGAATAACCGATATATTTGCAAAATTTTGCGAGTTCCACCAGGCGTTTGGGTGGGGGTCGAATTACCACAAACAACCTCTCGGGAGAAAATAAAAAAAATAATAAAATAAGACCACGCGCCCGCATGCGTTTTTGGAAAAAAATGGCCTGAGAAACAGACAATCAACTTTGTATGGCCTAAACATATATTAAATACAATCAATTAAAATGTAGGGAAAGCTCAGCTGTTTTTAATGACTGAGTTAAGACAAGGGCAGAATTTTCCCTAATGGTCGAAAACAGTTGCAAGAGAAAGTGATTTGAGCGGTTTATCGAGTATTTGAGGCACACACATTGACTACAGGAACTATCTGGGAGTGCTCACTGGCGGACATCAAATGACCTAACACCAGGCCTCATTGAGGCCTGTCGTGCATGATATAATCAACCAAATTTTTAATGACAAGGCAATATTGCCAAAACCCACACACACCAAACGCATTAAACACCATAATCCGATTCTGTTCAATCATTCGCACACACAAGAGAAAATGGCACATTTATTTATAGAACCAGTGGGCGCCTGTCTAACTCGACTTATTTATTTATTTAATTTATTTATTTGTGTCTATTTATTTATTCATTCATTTTTTTATTTATTTATTTGTTGGTGTTCAAGCTTGACCAGTGTCCTGGTGCGCACCCACAGCATGCGCACCCACAGCCCGTCCGTCTGCCCACCCACCCACCCACTCGCACTTGCCCAGCCACCCACCTGCCCGTCTTCCTACTTCCCAGCCTGTGTAGTTTCAGGAGGGAGAGAGAGAGAGAGAGAGAGAGAGGGGGCAAGACAGACAGATAGAGCGCACTAAAAGCATGGTGATGTTATCCATGTTCAAACAACCAAGAAGCTGCACGACTTTCACTCAGCATGCCCAATTAAATTCCGGACCACCAACACAATAGGACAAAGCTATCATTGTCAAGGGTGGAAATCTCTCAAATAGGGCTCCACATGTACGGATCACAAGGCTGACCCTATCCAACATTCGCGACATGGCTATAACGAACTTGTTGCCGAGTCAATAAATATCCAAATCAAAACAAGTGTCCTTTGCCACGTGAACATTAACGGCATAGATAAGGAGGAGGGGGCAGGCCAGCGACGCCCCCCCCCCCCCCACATCCCAACAATTTTGTTGGAAAATCTATAGCCCCATCCAAAATTTATTGGTACCCTTGGCCGAATTTATGTCTAATAGCATTAAAATACAGGCTTGTTTCTTCATGGAGGGGGAGGGGGCTTGGTTGTTGTAAAAACAAAGCTATTGTACACACCCTCAAATATTCAGTGTGCTCCCCCACCCCCCACCCCAAAAAATCGGAGACAGGAAATCACTAAAATGGAACTGAAGATTAGCGTTGTGATTATTGCCACAACCAAGGAAAACGCAACTGAGCTCAAATTTCTGAGAGTGGATCACTAACCCCCCTCCCACCCCCCCCCCCCCCCAAAAGCTTTGCCACCTTTGGCACTCGCAGGTTAAGCATCCGGCGTTCGCGTGTTGGCGGTCCACTATTCAACACTACAGTTCAATATTATATGCGACTCCATTTCGTAAGAGCAAATCCTGCTCCCATGTGGGGGGGGGGGGGGGGGGAGGGAGGGGGGGGGCACATTCTCCCACCCTTAACTTGACATCACGCATCTCACCCGTGCCACCACAGGTAAAATCAATTTAGGGGGAAATCTTCAACACCCCCCCCCCCCCCCCCAAAAAAAAATAACATTTCGCCAGGGCGCCTATGGGCGTATGGCAAATAACGCCCAACTTGTTCATCCAATACTCCGAAGTCCTAAGTGCTGCAAGATATTTTGTTACGATTTTTGACACACTTGTTTCGTGTGCATTGTATATTTTCTGGTTTGTAACAAGTCATAAAAATGGTCCAGATACAAGAACAAGAGGCCACAAGGAGCCTTAATCGCTCACCGGCCAAAGTGGTTCAAAGAAGCATTTGGGGGTCACATTCAGTTAGACGTGGTTCATCAATACTACAAAGGAATGAAGTAATGAGAGACAAATTTTATGGAACTAGGGCCATGGCTTGAACAAACTTTAATCTTACCCCCCTAAGGATGTTGCATCTCAAAATCAAAAACATTCACCTGCTGGATCTGAAGAAGAAGATTTTTAAAGAAAATTCCTCATTTTGAACTAGGTTATCATTCGGGCTCTCACAGTGAGCCCAAATATGAACCCAGGGACTTGGCTTGAACAAACTTGAATCTCACCCCCTGAGGATGCTGCATGCCAAATATCAAAACATTCCGACTGCTGAATCTGAATATTCTTAAAAAAAATTCCTCATATTGACTAAGTTATAATTCGGGCTCCCACAGGGAGCTCAAATATGGACCCAGGACTTGGCTTTAACAAATTTGAATCTACCCCCCCCCCCCCCCCCCCCCCCCCACACACCCCCAAGGATGCTACACACCACATATCAAAACATTCCGACTGCTGGATCTGAAGAAGAAGATTTTTACAGAAAATTCCTCATTTCGAACTAATTTATCATTCGGGCTCATACAGTGAGCCCAAATATGGGACCTAGGGGCATGGCTGGAACAAACTTGAATCTCACCCCCCTAAGGATGCTGCATACCAAATATCAAAACATTCCAATTGCTGGATCTGAAGAAGATTTTTAAATAAAATTCTTCAGTTTGAACTAAGTTATAATTCGGGCTACCACAGTGAGCCCAAATATGAACCCAGGGACTTGGCTTGAACAAACTTGAATCTCACCCCCCTAAGCATGCTGCATACCCAATATCAAAAGATTCTGCCTGCTGGATCTTAAGAAGATTTTTTAAGAAATTTGCCTGAGAAGCATTAAGTTCGAATTCGGGCTTCTATACTGAGCCCAAATATGAATCCAGGGGGCCGATTTGAACAAATTGAATCAGATCCACCCCACAATGTTGCATACCAAAAAAATATCAAAAGATTCTGCCTGCTGGATCTGGAGAAGATTTTTTAAGAAATTTGCCTGAAGTGCATTAAGTTCGAATTCGGGCTTCTATACTGAGCCCAAATGTGAATCCAGAGGGCCGATTTGAACAAACTTGAATCAGATCCACCCCACAATGTTGCATACCAAAAAAATATCAAAAGATTCTGCCTGCTGGATCTGGAGAAGATTTTTTAAGAAATTTGCCTGAAATGCACTAAGTTCGAATTTGGGCTTCTATAGTGAGCCCAAATATGAATCCAGGGGGGCCGATTTGAACAAACTTGAATCAGACCCATACCAAGATGCTGCATACCAAGTATCAAAAGAATCTGCCCACTGGTTCTGTAGAAGATTTTTTAATAATTTTTCTATAATTCATACGGTGCTATCAGAGTTATGCCCCATACAGAGCCCCCAAGGGACGTGGCCATTTCATTTGAACAAACATGAATTGCCATATAGTAATGAACATCCACATGAAGTTTCATGAAAATCTGACCAGTGGTTTCAGAGGAGAAGTCATTCGAAAAATGTTCATGACGCCGGATGGACGAAGACGACGACGGCAAGAGATAAGTTTAGCTCCCTTCAGTGAACTAACAAGAGGCCCCAAGGAGCCTTAATCGCTCACCGGCCAAAGCAGTTCAAAGAAGTATTTGGGGTCAAATTCAGTTAGACATGGTTCATCAACACTACAAAGGAATGAAGTCATGAGAGACAAATTTTATGGAACTAGGGCCAAGGCTTGAACAAACTTGAGTCTTACCCCCCTAAGGATGTTGCATACCAAATATCAAAAGCATTCATCTGCTGGATCTGAAGATTTTTAAAGAAAATTCCTCATTTTGAACTAAGTTATAATTCGGGCTTCCACAGTGAGCCCAAATATAGACCTAGGGACTTGGCTTGAACAAACGTGAATCTCACCCCCCCTAAGCATGCTGCATACCAAATATCAACTGCAAAACAGAAATTTTGGGCGGGGCAAAAATTCTTGCCCCTCCCACAACGATGGCAAATATAGCTGCACACCTGATATCAAGTCTCTGCTACTGCTGGTTTGTGAGAAGATTTTTTAAGATTTCGGCTCACTTTTTGGGCATGGCCCTTCCAAGGGGTGGGTCAACTTGATTTGAACAAATTTGAACCGACATATGGTAGGGAACATGCACGGCAAATTTTGTTGAATTTGGTCCAGCAGTTTGTGAGAATAAGTCGATAATGTAAAAGTTAACACCGGACGGACGACGGACAGGAAGTGATTAGTAAAGCTCCCCTTGAGCTGTGCTCAGGTGAGCTATAAAAAATATTTTTAAACAGCCTCTCGCCCCCCTACCGTAATGCCATGCCTCTACACAAAATTAAAATTATTTTGTTTGTACATTTTCAATTTTCTCAACTTCAAATTGTATTTAGATTTTTTTTAATCACACTATTAGGGCTCCATACATTGATATAATTTTGCTGTTTCTGTATCTTATAGTTGATATATTTTGTCAAATACGATATTGATACTGCTTTTGCTGATTTATTCTTGTAAATAAATATATTTTGTCACTTTATTAATTAGCCTTCTGTTTTCACTGAATGTCCATTCAATAATTCAACAAGCTTCGTCACACACGCACTCGTCCTATTAACTGATTTTTACATTTTCAATCATTTGAAATTGAAAAATTCTGATAGTACGACGAGCACATGTGCTTCTTCAGACTTGGGTCTTCTTCCACGCTCCAAAAAACCTTGGGACAAAATGTCCCAGTCCAGCATGGCTTTATGAAAGTAAAGTCTTTAAAAACAGACTATAAAAGACTCTTTTTAGAAATGCTACTTTCGATTTCCATGACTTTTCCATCAACAACATGGGAATTCACACTCACAATTCTCGGAACTCATTTCAATAAAAACAAGATGGAAAAATTAAGTAGGATAGTTTTTGGTATGTTAACACATTCTTTATTCAATACAATTTACAAACTATTTCAATTTCAGACACATAAGACAAAATATGAAGTGGCATGATAAAATGGACAGTGGGAAAACGTACTCTCAAATAACAGTGCTGCAAATGGTCGTCTCAAACTTTTCCCTGCTTCTGCAAACTGCCTTACCTGAAAATAAACCCACCCATGTCTTTTTTGCTTTTTCTCTGCCCGCTCCCCGTGGGCTTATTCCCGCATCAGTACGGTACAGGCTTTCCAGTGGGTTAAAACCTATGTTATGTGATGTATTATAGCTGTAGCTATAGTATGATTACGTGTGTAAACAATGGCTAATCATGACCATGACAGTTTTACGAGTGGAGGAAGCCGGAGTACCCGGAGAGAACCACCGAGCAACTGTCAGCTCCCCAACACACCAACTCCACACAAGCAGGGTTAGCATTGGTTGAAGTCAGGTACACCATATATACAAACAGTTTTTCCGCCAGGCGAATACGGAAATATAACAAAGAGTTTCCACCACACGAGTACAGAAATTAGGGACCTGCGAACCGTTCGAGATTCGGCTCGACTCGAAACCATCGCCGAGATTCGATTCGACTCGATACCTCACCGTCCGATTCGTATTTTTCGAACCGACCTCTGTTCAAACGGCGAATTATATGTGCACTCACTCGCATCAAGAACACGCCGTCATACGCTAACGATAGTGTAATAAATCGCTCTCTGAACGTATTAGCTCTCCAATTTTGTTGATTATTAAACCCCCGGGCTACCGTACGACCAGAGATGTTTTCGGTATTCAGGCCACAAATTGCAGTTCAGAAAGAGTGAACTCTGTTGGTGGAAACATAATTACAGATCTCCGCCACAACTTAAGTAATGCCAACGCGGAAACATTGATATGGGCCCGCAAAAATGGAGACCTGATTCTTCCATGAACTGATAATGACAATTCCGTTGCCACATGACTATCTGTTGTTTGTTTATTTTTCAGTGTTTTTTTCTGAGTTTTTTTTTTGTGTTTTTAGAAAGATATTCTAAAAATGTTTTGATCAAAAGTTTAAATTAGAGGTTCAAAACTATTCATTAGAATAGATTATAGAGTTGTCTATCTTCACTATTAGTGCGCGATACTGTGTTTCGCGAGACTTTGAGTTTAAGATTTTTTATCATATTTTCCGACATGCCTTGTTTGCTTTTATAATAATGGTATTTGGTGCTGATGAGGCTGAGCACTGGTCTGGAATCGAGTATTCTCGCAGTGCGAGAATACTCGATTCCAGACCAATTGACTCTGAACTCATCCAGCATGCAGAGTACCGGTATTGCAGACTATGGAAGCACGAATGTCGCCGTCACGCCGGTTTCAAGGTTCGAGATTCGACTCGACTCGATACCAGAGGGATGATTCGGCTCGAGATTCAGCTCGAAGTTTTATCCCCGGCTCGCAGGTCCCTAACAGAAATATACGAACAGTTTCGCCGGCACATGAGTACGGAAATGTATGAACAGTTTCTCTGCCTGACAAATACGGAAATATACAAACAGTTTCTCCGCCACGAAAAGTGATACAATCTTATGGAATGAAGGATGTGATAAATTGTAGAAGAAAGGAATGGTGGATTGTGGGGGTGGGGGGTGGGGGAATGATGGCATGAATGGACGAAGGATGTGAAGGATGGAATGGATTCTGGGGGGTGTTGGATGGATTGAGGAGGGGGGGAGGGGGGCCTGGGTGGATTATGTGGGAAAGGAAATGCGCAGAAATGATGCGATTCTCTTAACTAATGGAACAAAATCAACTTTGTTTTACAATGAATTATTGTTGCTTATTAACACACACACAAGCATATAATTTTTATACAGAAGTTGTTATTGGCCACAATAAAGTATATACTGTGTCTAATTCGTCTCTATCAAGACTCATACGCTGCCCAATGCGCAACTGGCTGTGTGGTAGTCAATGTAGTTTTCAATGCAGTCATATTGTGAGGCTATGTTCAAGGTGGTCAAAGTAGGAAATATATATTGATACCGAAAGATAATATAACAATTTTCCCAACATTAAGCTCACTGCTACGTCATTATAATTTATTAATGGTTCGCCGTACTATAAATGCAGCTGACTCAAAGTCTAGCATTTTACTCATATTAATCTTGAATTGCCTTTCTAATTCAGCCAGAAGAGTTTTGTGTTGCGTAAATATTTTCAGATATCCAGGGAAAATTCTTCTTCGTCATCTCCTTTTTTTCTTAGTTTTAAAAGATGTGCCAAGACAAGATTAGTTTTCCAAAACAAAATGTATGTGGCATTCATTTTTTGACGACTCATCAAAGCATCTCAACTTGTACTGTTATTTATATAAATCTTTCAACATAAATGCACATGCACCCAAAAATATAAGACCCCCATGACTGTAACGATTATTTTAATCACTAAACCAGCCAATCTCGTTGGATAAAAGAAACTAGAACTATCACTGAAGGTGATTGATACCCCCACTTTGGGTTTTTAGAGGAATGCACTTCTGATCATGTAGGCGAAGGCCATAAGGAAATTGATTGATAAATAAATGTAGGAGTCGTGCACACAAGAATTTCATGTAGAAACCCATATTAATTCAAAGTTCAAGAGAGATAACCTGGTTAAAATTGTCGCAGATCAAAAATTTTGGAATATGCGCATGTTCACTTAGTAGTGATGATGTTTGAAAGGTTTCTTCAAAATCGGTTCTTTAATGTAGGAGGAGTTGCACAAACAAGAATTTGTTCAGACGGAAAGACGTACGTACGTACGTACGGATGGACGGATGGACGGACGGACAGACGGACGGACGTACAGGGCGATTCCTATATAGCCCCCACTTCTTCGAAGCGGGGGTATAATTATTTAAATTCATTGGTGCACGGGAAAAATATGCCATGTCTACAAAAGTAGAAAAATCCAGCAAAAGGATCACAGATCCAGAAGTCGAGTTTTGACATTAAATTCTGAAGAAATAAGATATTTATGGTAACAGTGACCTTGACCTTGGAGTCCCAGACCCCGAAATCAATAGGTGTCTTCCCTCCCTATACAGTAACCTCTGGTATAAGATTGGTAAAGGTGCATCAAATAGAACTAAGTTATTGCCCGGAAACCAATTTGTTACAAAATATTCTATTGATAGTAACAGTGACCTTGACCTTGGGGCCCCAGACTCCGAAATCAATAGGTGTCTTCCTTCCTTTAGGGTAACCTCTGGTATAATTTTGGTAAAGGTGCATCAAATAGAACTAAAGTTATTGCCCGGAAACCAATTGTTTACGCCCGCCGCCCGCCCACCACTTCATCAAACTATAAGTGAAGTTTGACTTCGTCAAAACTCGGCTAATAATACAAGTAACAATGTAATACTGACAGAAAGTAATTATATTTAAGCTCATCCCTGGTAGATCAATCCTGCACTTGAAAACACGTCAACCGATTTTGTAGGCACTAGTTATTTTAACTAAGAAATAGATCAACCTCAGGAGATTAAACGCATTAGTGAAATTCATTGGTATAAGGGAAAAGTATAAAATGTCTACCAAGCTGGAAAAAAAACATGTAAAACTGCAAAAAAAACATAATGTAATACTGACAGAAAGTAATTATATTTAAGCTCATCCCTGGTAGATCAATCCTGCACTTGAAAACACGTCAACCAATTTTGTAGGCACTAGTTATTTTAACTAAGAAATCGATCAACCTCAGGAGATTAAACGCATTAGTGAAATTCATTGGTATAAGGGAAAAGTATAAAATGTCTACCAAGCTGGAAAAAAAACATGTAAAACTGCAAAAAAAACATTATGGAATTGTTTAAAATTTTAAGCTTGTCGTCATCACGCCTACTGGGTAGATTATTTATACTACTACCAAAAGCCCCGGATCCTTGAACCGCTTTGGTAAATGTAGACGCGTTTTCAACTTCTTGCAAATGAACGTTCCTATAAAATTCGTGGAAAATAATCTGAGCAATTCTATCGCCCATTTTATATTAAAATTTCTCCTTCATAGAATCTGTTGTCAAAACATTGATTTCGCCATGGTTTGTTTGTTTGTTGGTGGTTAACGTCACATATTTATGCACCATGGCTAATCGTGACACAACATGGAGATGAAGTCAAGTTTAGTCAATCGTTGATCTACATGTTGCCCATTTTAGAGGACTTTCACCCCAAGCATTGGTGACTAGGTCTTATTTTACTAGTAAAGTGGAACTGGTGTACCACAGTAAACAAGTGCTGCTTACTTCCTGGGGTTCCCACGGGGAGATTTCGCCACGGTAATCTGGGTCAATGATCCCTCCAGTTACTCTCATCTTATTCTTGGCCATGCTGGATCTATCCCTTATCTTAGATACATATGCGATGGCAAACAAAATCTTAGGCCGACATTTATTACTTTGGTTTCCAGTGGTACAATAGTACCCGACGTACACGTATACAAATCCCAGCCCACAGGCTGAGGAATTTTCGCCGAAATATTTTATCTGAACACTGGAATCATATTTGCTGATGTGCTTGGTAACAAGGCTTACATATACAAAAACAACTTGATAAATAGTGGGGGTTTCAAACGTCATTTTAATAGAATATGGAAACTCTCCCCCCACCCACCCCACATGCAGACAGAAAAACAGTTGCGATTGTAGTTCATCTATAGGGGGGTGGGGGGGGGGGGCATATCAACACAGCTATAAGATTGTTTTAGGGTTCCCAATATTAATTTCAGTAGCTATATAATTGCAAAAAACGTGATAGATTATGTGGTGAATCAACTTAGTATTATCACCAGTAAACAATAATTAACTTATTACCCAACCATCTTTCAACGGCTAATAATACTGGATTCCTATAAAAGCACTCCTGTGAGTCAACTGAACCGGTACAGTTTTTCGATATTCAATATTGTCCCTAAATTGTGAGCTTCTAGTTACATTTAGGGGCAGTGTGGAAATCCAGTCGCGAAATTCTCCCAGGTATTCAGTTTACTCAACACAGCTATAAGATTGTTTTAGGGTTCCCAATATTAATTTCAGTAGCTATATAATTGCAAAAAACGTGATAGATTATGTGGTGAATCAACTTAGTATTATCACCAGTAAACAATAATTAACTTATTACCCAACCATCTTTCAACGGCTAATAATACTGGATTCCTATAAAAGCACTCCTGTGAGTCAACTGAACCGGTACAGTTTTTCGATATTCAATATTGTCCCTAAATTGTGCGCTTCTAGTTACATTTAGGGGCAGTGTGGAAATCCAGTCGCGAAATTCTCCCAGGTATTCAGTTTACTCGACAAAGAGCGTACAACTTGTGGCCTTTCACTGGAGCGAGTCCCGGCAAGGGCCGTGAGCAACACAGATTTCTGTGAAGAGTGCAGAATGTTAGATTCCACTAGGAGCGTTTGAAACATCACACTCATTGTTAAAACAGCATGTGTTCAAAGGCAAAATAAACCCGTCAACTCACATGTCTATAGATTTGAGAAGACAGGAAATAAATGTTAGATACTACTAGGGGCCGAATTGGTTTGAAACATCACACGCATTGTTTAAAATAACGTGTTAAAAGCCCCCCCCCCCCCCCCCCCCTCCCCCAACTCATGTGTCTATAGGACTGAACATGTTGTTGGTGCTTAATGTCACTTTGAAAATCTATGGCTATAATTTGATCAAAGCATATATCTCTCAGGGGTTTTGATTTTGAATGTTATCAACACACATTCGGGGGAGTTGAAACACCACAATCACTGCAAGAAAATAACGTGTTCAGAATACACAAAAAAAAGTTACAAAAGCATGTGGACTTCTCTCTAACCTTTATTTTCCTACTGTAGAACACAGAAATTAAATGTTAGATTCTACTAGTGGCGTTGGAAACATCGCACGCATTGTTAAAATAGCATGTGTTCAATGGCAAAATAAACCTGTCAACTCACGTGTCTATAGTACAAAGCCTGTTATTGGTGCTTAATGTCACTTTGAACATCTATGGCTATAATTTGATCATAGCATATTTTAATGTTCCTGTAGTAGTGGGTGGCGTTAGGCATACTCTCAGGACCTTTAAATGAAAGGAAACATTCTTGAATCACACAAGGTTCTTGGTTGTCTTTATTGAACTGCTCGATATTATATTATGTTACAAATATACTCACATGTAGCTATCATTAAATTATGAATATTTAAGTACTGAACGTCAATTTTC
>CM062291.1:375089917-375264266 GCA_031216915.1 Pictodentalium vernedei
ATTTGAAGCCAATCCAGAAGCCATCGGAAACTTAGAAACGTCCACTAGAGTACAAAAAATATACCTTCGTTCAATCATTTTTCTTCTGATATTAAACTTGAAAGTATCTTTCGTCGGTTTATTTTTAATATGTCTTCGTGTCCGACATTTGTATAATGGGAGGTGGAAATTACACCTTCGTTTCTGAAGTTGTATAATTTTTAGTTTAAGAGGAAAAAAAGCTGGAAATCCATTTCACTTCCAAAACAAATGGTTGTAAATGAGAAGATTTTGTACGTTTATTTCTTGAATCTAAAGTTAATATGTCGACAAAATAGATACTGTCTTGGTCAGGGTATGCCCGCGGAGTAGTAAATGACATATCAATTGATTACGGTCGGTTATCTGGTCACAATGCTCTTTCTGTGTACTACTAATCGTTCTGATGGACTAGGAAATCTGACAGTTGAAAACCCGTCTCCGCAAGTTTTCGTCATTCAGATCACAAACCACAGGAATTTGTAAAGGCTGGCTTCTTTTACACTAATGTCAAGGATATATTGTAGTTGTATTATAAATGGGGGTCACCCATAATATTTTAATCTACACTTCTGTTGGTTTATGTAATTTCAATTTATTTCTCCACCATTCCTGTGGCGTAGTACAATGTAAGATCGCGCAGGTGGTTATTACACGAAATAACAAAATATAAACAGGTGTTTTTAGCTTTTCATCATGCGTTTAATGTTAGTGGTCAAATAAGGACCTCTGTGATGGGAGGGGGGGGGGGGGGGGGGGGGGGGTTATTAAAAAATTAGCGATTATAAAGAATATTTCTTTGACAGATTACTAATAAATACTGTACGCCTGAAGATAATTTTCTGATAAATACACTTATAACAAATGTTTTATGGATTTCATTTCAGATTTTTGTTTATTTCAAGGTGCTGATAAATCATATATAAATCGATTTTCTAACAAGGCGAGTACTTGATACTGTTGTTTAAGCATTTAAACTTCACCTTTCCAAAAATAAATTTAATTGAAGGTGACTTTCTGATAAATATTTATTTATTTATTGGTGTTTAAGGTCACATACTTATGCACAATGGCTAACCATGACTGTGACAGTTTTACGGGTGGAGGAAGCCGGAGTACCCGGAGAGAACCACCGAGCAACGGCGAACAACTGTCAGCTCCCCAACATACCAACTCCACACAAGCAGGGTTAGCATTGGTTGAAGACAGGTGCACCATCGACGTGCAGTACGCCTTAGTACACAGCGTCACCGTGCCCCCACGTGGGCAATGGGGGTGAAGTGTCTTGCCCAAGGACACAATGCGGTTGCCGCAGGTGGGATTCGAACCGAGGACCTCTCGACTTGCAGCTTGCACCTCTACCAACTGAGCCACCGCGCCCCCCCTTCTGATAAATACACCTATATTAAATGTTTTAGGGATTTCATATTGGATTTTTGTAGAATAAAAATACGTGTTTACAGTTAAAACTAGAAGTCCTGTCATGAAATGCGCACAAATAGCACGTTGATATGCGCGTTAATGTACGCGTTATGGCCCAAGTAAAGCTATCAAATTTTGTACATATGGCCTGTGCACAAGCAATGTTTCAGCCAATGGACCTCCGGGTAACTTGGAGGTCCATTGGCAGAAACATTGCATGTGTTTGCTATGTGTAACCAAGAGAGCCTGCTGTGCGTTGGATGCCATTCGATATGGCAATTGCGCGCAATTCCAACGCGCAATTAAGCCTAGATAAGCGCACTATTCGTGACAGGACTTCTAGTTTTAACTGTAATTGAAGGTGCTGATAAACCATATATAAATCTATTTTCTAACAAGGCGAGTACTGGTTACTAATGTTTAAGCATTATACTTCACTTTTCCAAAAATAAATTTTAATTGAAGGTTATGACCGACCATATGCTAGATAAATCGTATTTAAATCTATTTTCTAACGAGGTAATAAAAATAAATGGATAACGTGCATTGATTAGGTTAAAAATTCCTTTCCATGTTGGAAGATGAATTAATATCTTGACAAGCTCTCTCATGTTATGACGTTAACATACTTTTCGCATGAACCCTCGTGTGATTTTTATCACCCAGTTAGATTTATCGCTTTCTGCTGTCGTTCATGAATAAAATTTATTCAGTTTCAAAACTCACAGTCTGAATAGCACCAGCATCCCGCCCCGCTCCCCTCTCCGATTTCAAAAACGTTTCACATTTTGGTTTTTTTTTCACCATTTCTTTTTTTTTTCTCACTCTCTCTCTCCATCACTCTCCCTGTCTCTCTTATTGTAACTTTATATTCTCTCTTGATTCTTTCACACCCACAAGACATACGCAGTCACACTGGCCTTTGGGCATGTTTCTATTTTTTAGGTTACTGATGTGCTGTGCCAAAGAAATGGATATAGACGCTGTTTCAAATGGAGTTTGGCGTGTATCAAACAGTCTTGGCTAGGCGACTGGCTTCAATGGACTTTGGAGTGTATCGAACAGTCTTGGATTCGGGTATTGGCTTCAAATGGACTTGGGCATGTATCGAACAATCTTGGCTTTGGGATTGGCTTCAAATGGACTTTGGCGTGTATCGAACAGTCTTGGCTTCTGTATTAGCTTCAAATGGACTTTGGCGTGTATCGAAGCCTTCGCTTCGGGGATTGGCTTCAAATGGACTTAGGCGTGTATCGAACGATCTTGGGGAACTTCGCTTATGAATAAAAAATAGGCCGATGGAATCGTCAGATGTGTACCCATATGCGCAACTCAGGGCTTATATTTCGTCTAAATTTGTGAGAATCCATTTGGATTCTCGTGAAAATGGTTGCGAGAATCCATACCTACTATGAGGTCCCAGGATCCCATAATGCCACCATGGTTGAACCACTGTTGTATACTGATAACAGATGTTAACCTTTTATCCAACACATGTTTTTAGTTTTTAAAACTAAGTTTGATAATTTTTAAACAATAAATAATAAATAAATGATAAAATAATTAAATGAACAATATTTACCAATAAAATCTTACAAATATGGCTGTCGTTGGAATCGGCTCAATGAGCCGGTTCCAATGACAGCCATATTTGTAAGATTTTATTGGCAGAGTCAGGATATTTGAGGTCATGCTAGCCTTCCATTGATTAATTTGTTGCCGCTGTGTTAGTTAAAGGGTTAAAATGACTCAATTTTTTTCACGCGCATCCTAGCAGAGGTGCAGCGAGAATCTACATGGATTCTCATCGGTTTTATTGCGCGAATCTTTGTGCGAATCGATTCTCGGATTCTCGTCGAAATATAAGCCCTGGCAACTAGTGTATGACGGAGGGACACCACGGATGCCAACATTATGTACACCATACATGGTATGGGTACATATAGAAATCTATTGGAGGAGTTTCTAACTTGATGGATAAAGGGTTAATATCTCTGGACCAAATTATCAGATTTACATAAAAAACTATACAGCACAGCACATCACTAACCTGAACACAAATATAAAGTAACTTGACAATCCAAGCAATATTTTTCAAGTTATCGAATGCCAAAAGGACTGGAGGAATTTTCAATTTGAAGGATAAAGGGTTAATATCTCGGGATCAAATCATCAGATTTACATCAAAAACTATACAGCTTGGCAAATCAGTAACCTGAACACAAATATAAAGTAACTTGACAATCCAAGCAATATTTTTCAAGTTATCGAATGCCAAAGAAATGGATATGGACGCTGGACGGACAGACGGACGGATGGAAGGATGGTCAGACAGACAGACAGACAGACGGACAAAGGATGGACGAACGATGGATGGCCACCCTGGATGCCGGCATTATGTGTATCATAGATAGTATGGGTACACATAAAAATAGAATATAATGTCAACTAAGTCTCAGATGAGAATTTAGGAGAGAAGATTTTGGTTCTAGATTTTCCACACATACTTCATGATATTTTGTTTCACTCAAAAATGAAACGAGTGTGATTAAGTCTTAATGGAAATGGCGTTACCAAGTTAGTTTCCGATGGCTTTGGGGATTGGCGTGCAAACATTTTTGGCTTTGGGGATTGGCTTCAAATGGACTTTGGCGTATATCGAACAGTCTTGGCTTTAGGTGTTGGCCTCAAACGGACTTTGGCATGTATTGAACATTCATGGCATCGGGGATTGGCTTCAAATGGACTTTGTTGTGTATCGAAGGGGAATATGAATGATGGGAGATGTTGGCTTCAAAGGACAGGAGGTAAAAGACATTAAAAAAAAATAGCGTTAGGTATGAACTGAGAACACTGGGATGGATATGATTTAGAAAACGGATTAGGTGCATGACATATTTTGTCAGAGAGAAACGTTGCGGTTAAACTGCGATGGAACCAACATTTGTTTTTGTTGTGAAAAGCAATCAAAGAACTCACACATACTTCACTGGCACTATATTTCATTTTTAGCTCACCTGAGCGAAGCTCAAGGGGAGCTCTACCGATCACTTTCTGTCCGTCGTTAACTTTACATTATCGACTTCTTCTCACAAACTACTCAACCAAATTGAACCAAATCTGGCGTGCATGTTCCCTATTATGTGTCAATTCACGTTTGTTCAAAGCAAGTTGACCCGCCTCTTGGTAGGGCCATGCAAAAAAAATGAGCCCAAATCTTAAAAAATCATCTTCTCATGAACCAGCAGTAGCAGAAACTTGATATTAGGTGTGCAGCTTCCTTTTGAGGTGCAAATTCAGGTTTGTTCAAGAGAAGTTCTAGGGGCTATACTTGCCATCGTTATGGGAGTGGCAAGAATTTTTGCCCCGCCCAAAATTTCTATTTTCCAAACCGAGAGGCTGATTTGAACCAAATTTGACATGAGGTTTCATTGGGGCAGAAGTAGTTAATTTATGCCAAAAAAATTTTCCTGTCACCCCATGGGAACCGCAGGAGCTATAAATAGAACAAAAATTAAAACGCCCATATCTCCAAAACTACACGGCACTGAGAATTCTTATTTGGTGTGAAGCTTCCTTAGGACCAACAGAATGAAATGGTAAAAAAAAATTGCTATCGGTTTGATCATGAGGTACTTTTTGGGAACTTTGAAAAAGTGCTGAGTCGGCATTTTTTAACACTGTGGGTAATGGCAAAAACATTTAATAACTACTTTTCTCCCAAACCACTGCTCCAAAAGCTTTCAAAATTCACATATAACATCTTTGGAAGATTGTTTCACATGTTTATTGAAATCAATTCCCTGGGTCCATATTTGGGCTCTCTATGGGAGCCCAAATGTTTAAATTAGTGTAGTATGAGGAATATTCTATAAAAATTTTCAGATCTACCAATGAGAATCTTTTGATATTTGTTATGCAGCATCCTTAGGGGAGAGAGATTCAAGTTTGTTCAAGCCAAGTCCCTGGGTTCATATTTAGGCTGAGAATTTGGGGTCCTGCTCCGGACTTAGAAATTTTGGACCAAAATGGCGTGTATCGAACAGTCTTGGATTCGGGGATTGGCTTCAAATGGACTTTGGCGTGTAACGAACAGTCTTGGCTTTGGGATTAGCTTCCAATGGACTTTGGCGTGTATCGAACAGTCTTGGCTTCAAATGGACTTTGGCATGTATCGAACAGTCTTGGCTTTGGGGATTGACCTCAAATGTACTTTCGCATGTATCGAACAATCTTGAGTAACTTCGCAAATGAATCAAAAATGGAATATAATGTCGATTAAGTCTCAGATGAAAATTTAGGAGAGAAGATTTTTGTTCTACATTTTCCACACATACTTTATATTTTGTTTCACTCAAAAAAATAAAACGAGTGTGATTAAGTCTTAATGGAAATGGCGTTTCAAAGTTAAGTTTCCGATGGCTTTGGGGTTTGGCGTGCATCGAACATTTTTGGCTTCGGGATTGGCTTCAAATGGACTTAGGCATGTATTGAACAGTCTTGGCTTTGGGTGCTGGCTTCAAATGGACTGGCGGGTATCGAACAGTCTTGGCTTCAGGTGTTGGCTTCAAATGGACTTTGACATGTATCAAACATTCTTGGCGTCGGGGATTGGCTTCAAATGGACTTTGGTGTGTATCGAACAGGAATATGAATAAGGGGAAATGTTGGCTTCAAAGGACTTCTAAGGGACATGAAAGATACATCCAAAAAAAAAAAAAGAGTTAGGTATGAACTGAGAACACTGGACTGGATATGATTTAGAAAACGGATTAGGTGCATGACATATTTTGTCAGAGAGAAAAACAATCGAAGAACTCACAGATACTTCACTGGCACTATTTCATTTTTAAAAATGGAATGTAATGTCGATTAAGTCTTAGATGAGAATTTGAGAGAGGTTTTTTGTTCTAGATTTTCCACACATACTTCATGACCTTTTGTTTCACTAAAAAAAAAAAAAACGAATGTCATTAAGTCTTAATACGTTTCTAAGTTAGTTTCCGATGGCTTCAAATGGACTTGGGCATGTATCGAACATTCTTAGCTTCGGGTGTTGGCTTCAAATAGACTTTGGCGTGTGTCGAATAGTCTTGGCTTCGGGGATTGGCTTCAAATGGACTTTGGCATGTATCAAATGGGAACATGAATAAGGGGAAATTTTGGCTTCAAAGTGCCATTAATGGAATTTTCTTTCACATATTATACTGGAGGAGAAATGTCTATTTGTTACACATATCGAGCCATACAATATTTTGTTCAGTCCAAGCAAAATAAAATATTTCTTGATCTTAGTGAGAAAAACTGAAAAAGAATGTCACACAATAAAGAATAAGAAAAGAATTTGTTGAATATATATGTGTGTAATAAAATAAAAGATACATTTAAAATAAATTTACAATGTCTTCCACCTTGAATCTCTTTCTTGATGTACATATTTCCTGCAATTCAGTGTCCTTGTTCCAATTTATAATAAACATGTTTCTGCACAGCAGGCACTTGCTGTCCAAAAAGTCATTCTTATATATGTGGACAGCACAGAGTTTGCACAGTTCGTGCCCACAAGACAGTGTCAAAAAAATGTTTTTGTCCTTGTCTTCAAAACAGACAACACTCTGCCACTTCTGAATAAACACGCCGATACTCTCTCGTCTCGCCTGTGACATCCAAAGTCTGATTCCTCCATTTTCATGAATGTCGAGAATATGACATCTGAAGTATCGTAGGGGGATGTTGAATGTTCTTGTAATTCATTCCTCTTCTTCCACTTCAGCTAGCCTCATAAGCAAGGCTACCCTCATGGGAGGGAGCTCGTCGTCACTATCATCCATCTCCTCCTGTAAATCAGAAATCAAGATTATTTGAGACATGTTTTAAAAGATTTTGAAAGTTTTCGACTGGAATCGGTCAATGCTTTTAAAGTGACCGATGCACAGCTGGGTCTATTGAAACTAATTTCATGCTCGGTCAAGCTGTGGTAAAATATATCCAGGGTTTCCATTATACTGGCAGGGCGGCCGTGAAACGGCCGCATTCCCCCACCAGATCACCTTCCGGCCTAAATCAAAAAATTTAATATTTATTCTGACCTGTCCATTCCCAGAGATATAATCAATTCACAGAATTTTAGAAATGTCATTTCTAGACTTCGTTTGAAAATTTTGGTACACAACTTCCACTGAGAACATAAATCTATGCGACACCACAAGTACATAATGTATTCTGTCACATCAAGAGAATGATTGATTTCAAAGTATTGTTTCAAAACGAAATCAAACGAACAATTTTGATTAGTCGTTATCACACGACGGACTACAAAGATCAAAGCTTGAATTACACCGACGCAATAACACTATAGCGCAGTGATGTTAAAATTGCTTGTCCCTGGTTTATAGCAACACTGATCAGTCATAATCACTACAGTAAATTATAGCAATGAGTCATAAAGAAGGGTTGTATAAAAGAAAGCTTAAACCACAAGATGCTAAGGGTTCAGCCAAAATAACAAGTTTCTTGGTCCCCCGGAGCAGAGAAAGTGAAGATGCTAAAATTAACCCTGTCAGCACCTCTGATATCGAATCTGTACATCAACAGGAAGTTGCAGAGGTGGGAACATCAGCCGCTGCTCATGGCCAAGTCAGACCTTGACATCGCTGGCAAGAAGATACATGGGCCACATTTTGTGCAATTAAAAATGGATGGATCTGTACGCTGTGTACTAAGTGGTGTGATACAATTCCGCGAATTTCGGAACAGCTAATCCATTGGATTAACACAGGTGTATTATTGAGTGACAATCCTAATCGCCAGTTTATAAGACATGAACAGTTTTCTATCCATGCAGATTGCTTGCGTCCAGGCACAGACAGAGCTTCTTCTCAGACTAGTGGCAACGTCGTACAACAGCTACAAACAGCATTAGAAACATTACGCTCTGAAAATAGGGAAAAACTTAAGTGGATTTTCAAGTGTATCGAGCTGCTTGTAAAGTGGAATTGGGCCTACTCCACATCATTATGTGATATCATGGATATTTTGTCTGAGTCTGGTGTTAATCTAGAATTTGGCAGAAATGTTTCATATAAATCACACCAGTCCAATGAGCAGATGATCCAATGCATGGGTGAATATTTAGAAGAATCAACATGGAATGATTGTGGAGAGGCGCGTTTCATTACACTTTTGGCAGATGAATGTACGGATCGCAGCGGTACTCAACAATTTGCGGTTGTGGGTCGATGGATTGACAAAAATAGAAGTCAAACTTCTTGCATTAATACCCTTGAAACAGGCTGACGCAGCAAGTATGTTTGAGATTCAAAATTTGCTCACGATAAACGCCATCGATTTTTAATTATCTATTTCATTGGTCTAGACGGTACAAATTCTATGGTGAGAAGGGGGGTCTGCAAAGAATGGACAGACACGAGGCACCATTTTGTAAATATATTAAGTGTCGATGCCACCGTCTTGTTTCAACATTTGTGCATCTCAAAGACATACGATGACCTCAAGGTTGTTGACACAACATTAATGACACTTTGGAGAATATCTGATAGATCGCCTAAGAAATTGGAAGTTTTTATGTCGGCACAGGAAGCAGTAGAGAAGAAGCCACTGCGCCTTGTCATGCCTTCTACTACAAGGTGGCTATCCCAAAGGGATTGTTGTATACGGCTCTATCAGAGATATTCGGAAATACTTGATGCACTGGACTATCTACTCAGATACGAGTGATGCAGAAGTCTTGGGGTTGAAACTCGATCTTACTGATGCAAAATTTATATTCATGTGGTTATTACTTTGTGGTGTGCTAGCAATCTCTGGTAAACTGAATAAAACCCTTCAAATTCAAAACCTGAATTTCACAGCAATTCCTCATCTCGTTCAGGTGGCCTCATGACTTTGACTCCATTAAGGAGCATTTAGTTTCTGGGGAAAAGGCTAAGATAGATAGTTCACCTTCTCCGCATTTGGATGAAGCTGAAAAATTAATTGAAGCAACATCAGAAAGGCGGAGAGGGGCTTGTCCTTCCAGGCAAAGACCACAGTCTGAGCAAATGCAGACATTCATTTCCATGACTGCTGTTAATTTAATATCAGATTTAAAAGAAGTTGAAAAGGCCTTTGACTCCGACACGTTTATAAATAACTTTAGCATATTTGACCCTAGAAACCTGCCTGATAATCTGGTGGGCTATGGAGAGGCGAATCTGTGAAATTTTAGATTTTAACAGCAAAGAGCAGGATGTGTACAGGGGAGATAGTGTGATAGCAAAGCCAACAGTTGATGCCAGCAGAACAAAAGCTGAATTTCAGGGATTTCTCAGCCTGATGGATGAGGCTAAAGCAAAGCCACTGGGATCGCCTAACAGCTGAGGCTTCACGATTGCCCACTGCTACCCAGAAAAAAATAGAAGCAAAAGTTACAATGTCGGGAGCGTAACACCCCAAATGACTTTATGAAGGACTTGACTTTAAATGAACAGTTGGAATCATACCCAGAGCGCACAAAGTTACTTACTTTATCATGCATAATCTCCGCTGGTACACCATCTGTTGAAAGGTTATTTAGCCTGAAGAACGACATTAAATCAGAATCCTGTACCAGACTCGAATCTAAAGCGTTAGAATTACTCATGAGGATATCACGGAAGATAACCACTCGACAATTTAAAGATGGTGACCTTGAAATTATTGTTGAAAAATTAAAAATATTACCGAACGTAAAATTGATTTTTGAAGCACTTACATTTAAACTGGCAAGTAATTCGTGATTGTAGTATTCAAGTATTAATGTTACTTCAATATTTCAATCAAAAATTACCTGCCAGTTCAACCTCTATATTATCATCATTTCAAAACTAAGAAAATCCAGCAAGAGGAACACCGATCCAGAAGTCGAGTTTTGACATTAAATTCTGAAGAAATAAGCTATTTATAGTAACAGTGACCTTGACCTTGGAGTCCCAGACTCCGAAATCAATAGGTGTATTCCCTTCCTATAAGGTAACCCCTGGTGTAAGATTAGATTATAGTCATGAGGAATGCATGGACATATTTGGTGATCTTAGTGTAGTTTTTTAGCCCCTATACCAACAACCCCTTCTGGCCTACCCCCAACCAACACTGAACACCAGTGAAATTGCTACAAAATGTGTTCTGAATGAGGGGCGAATCGATCCAGCCAGGGACCAGCCGTGAGGGCGACTAGGGCGATTAAGTCGCCCTTCTAAGCCCAAAGTCGCCTAGAAAAATAGTCGGGGCGATTACAAGTCGCCCTCAAAAAATTGCCCAAAATGAGAAAAGGCTGAACTGAGTGATGCGAGGTTTACATGAAAACGAGTATTTTCAAAAATCGAATGTGCTCGAGTGTGATAAATGGGCATTTTAATTCGTCAAATAAACGTCCATTTATTTGAAATCACACGACAAGCAATTGTCCATTGTCGCTTTTGGCGGATTTTTTTATTTCTATTTTGTTGCGTTCCAGTCGGAGCTTCAAGTGTCGAAACGAAAATAGGTGACTAACGCGACTCAACAAAACAACCCAGTTTGAAAGTAGGTTACGTCGCTTAGGATGCCGAAAATGTATACACAACGGACGTATTTTATAACACATTATTTTCATTTCGATTTGCTGACGACTGTTAACTGTTGGGCTGTCTATTCCCAGAAAAACACGAATGGAATTGAAACACATGAAAAAAAGCTTTAGTGATGTCAAGAAAAGCTTTGTACAGGACACAAGTGTGCATGTGGACGATCTTGAAAAAGGGTCCTCCTAAACATCGGAATGACATGAAATGACGCGGAATTGCACCGGAATGACATAAAAATGATGAGGAATGACATTTCTTTTACAAAATACTCGACCCCAGAATGTATTTTGTTTATTAACTAACAAAGTACCTCCCAAGCAACCTTCTTACATCTGGTCCTGTTCACACTTTCAGACTTAGGAAATTATTAGCTTAGTAGACTTTGTTGAAAGGCAACCACAGGAGGGTGATCAGGGATTGGCACGAAGAAGAGGTGAGGGGTCATGAAGGAGAAGGTAGCAGTGGGGGATTTTCAGTCAATAATTACATTGTGATTTTTTAACCTGGCAAAGATGCATCATAGACAACTGGACCTGGATTATTTGTACGTTAATGGAGGACCATAAATTGAAAATATGAAGGGGCGGCGGGGGTGGTACATGAATATTCTTAATTTTTCCCATTTGCCTATGAAGTCTCCCTACATGACTCTGCAGTCTCCCTATTTTTTCTGGAGGGAGACTTGAAGTCTCCCTAAAATTCCCCCCTAGGCTGGTCCCTGGATCCAGCTGGGAAACTGAAGGGGGTCGCAGATGCTATAAAATATTTCTTTGTGTTTTTTTTATTAGAAGTTCAACCACAAAACAACAAACAACAGCTGTTAAATGTTTCAGTATTTCATACTTCTTCTGATTTGACGTAGTATTAGTACTGGTACATGTCCTACAAAATCTTGAAACTTTTGGTATGGATTCCGATATGGTTGTGAAACTGCCTATCATTGTGGGATAAAATTTCAATTTCAGAACTAGACTTTATGATTCTGGAGAATCATGGCTTTTCCCGATTAGATTCCATGATTTTTCTTGACCCCACAGTGTCTGATGAATTGTTTTTAACTGTCTCACTAAAGTTCCTTCATTGATGTTATGAGAAAGGTGAGTATAGTAGTCTCAAATGACTCGGTTTGGGTTTGATAAAAAAATGTTTAGGTAAAACCCATCATTAATGGTAGTATGGGTTAATATCAATATCAATGTTTCCCTATCAGTTTTGCGTCCGGTAAAAGAAGTTACATTTCTCTGTGGCATTTCCATTTGATGTTGTTGGTGTCCAAAAACAGACTATTGACTCAATTTTTTTTACATTTAGCAGCCCATGAAGGGTTAACAAATGCCTACCAGAATAATTGATCCATGCAACTGGTCATATGACACCAAGACCTATCAACGGCCATTTTCTCTTGAAAACCCCACAAAATGTTTGTAGAGAAATCCAGGGAAAACGATTTTTTAAGCTTTTGATGGGTATCCCTGTTAACCTCCCCAACAGGGGTTAACGCTTGGTTTCTTGAATACCTTTATTACTTACAAAAATGGTCCTCTGTGAATTCCACTTCAAACAAAGGAGATTATGTTTATCTCTCATGTATACATTAGGTGCTGTGCATGTCTGAAAACAGTCCCATGTTAACAACATTACGATGCTTGGCAGCTTGTAGATGGTTAAAAGACGCTCACCGGAGTATTTTGTCCATGCATCTTGTAATGTCACATAAAGACCTATGAATAGTCATTTTGTCTTGAAACCCTACAAGTTACCGTTAGGGAAATTCACAGAAAATGGGAATTTAAAGCTTTCAAGGGATATCTCTCTTTAGCCTGTCCAAAATGGGTTAAGACGTCGACTTTTGAATACCCTTACTACTTACAAAAATGTTTCCATATAAATTGTACGCGCGATAAAAGAAGGCACTTTTCTTTGTGGTGTACCCTTTGGGTGCTGTTGGTGTGCAAAAACAGCCCATTTTATCGCAATTTTGACCTTCAGCAGCCCGGGGAGGGTTAACTAATGCTGACCGGAATATTTTGTTCATGAGACTTGTAATGTCACACCAAGACCTGCAAATAGCCGATTTTTCTTGAAAACCTACAAGATTTTGTTAGAGAAATCCACAGAAAATGTGTATTTTAAGATTTTAATGGGTATCTCTCTTTAACCAGCCCAAAATGGGTTAAGACGTCAAATTTTGAATACCCTTACCACTTTCAAAAATATTTTCCGATCAATTTTGTGTCTGATGAATGAAGGCCCCTTTCTCTGTGGTATATCGTTTGGGTGCTGTTGGTGTCTAAAAACAGCCCATTTTATCACAATTTTTACGTTTAGCAGCTCGGGGAGGGTTAACTAATGCTGACCGGAATATTTTATCCATGCAACTTGTAATGTCACACCAAGACCTGAGAGTGACCAATTTTTCTTGAAAATCTACAAGACTCGTTTAGAGAAATCCACGGAAAACATGAAGTTTTGAGCTTTTTTGGGGTATTGCTGTTTAACCAGCCCAAAACGGGTTAACACTTGGTTTTCTGAACACCCTTATTACTTACAAAAATGATCTTCGGTGAATTCCACTTCCAATAAAGGAAGTTATGTTTACCTCTTGGGTATCGTTTGGGTGTTGTGAGGGTCTGAAACCGGCCCATTTCATCAAAATTTCGATGTTTGGCAGCCTGTGGAGGGTTACCATATGCATCGCCAAATATGTCGTGTGTATCAAAGGTTGTGTCATAGGCAGGTCTAGTAATGATGGACGTTTAAAAAAAATCCTAAAGACGTGTTTCGAGAAAGTGCCGATAAACCCCAATTTTGGCAGTTTTTTGCCAATTCTGGCGAAATAAGGGTTAAATCGAAAATTCCGCTTCGGTACATTTTTAGATTTTTTCCCACTCTATGCGTGTGCCAAATTGTGTGAAAATCGGTTCGAAAATGGCTTCTGAATCGTACGGACAAAAATGTGTGGAAAAAAAAAAAAAAAAAAAAAAACCCAAAAAAAAAAAAAAAAAAAATAATAATCCGTAGAAAAACAATAGTCTTTTCCAGAGGGAAAAGCCTAATGAGAGAAGACATCTCTAGCTGGTTTGGTGCATTTCTTCTTGCCTGCTATGAACTGCTGTATTAATTTGTAATGAAATCCTCGAGTATACTTGGTGGGGTAAAAAAATAAAAATAAAAACCCGCCCTCCCTCACTGAATTTGAAAAACGAATTGCCCGAGAACCAAACCTTTTTTTTTTTTCGCTAAGCATTCAGTTCCCATGTTTTTATTACTTTGGTTATTAAAATATAATTAATGTATGAATATTCATTGTCAATTAATGTGAAAAAATTGTTGGGAAAACTAATCCCTCAATGTTCAAGTTGGTTTTGTGGGGAGACAAGTGGAAAAAAAATTAACAGGTGACAAGTTAATTTTTCAAAACATTTCAACCCCTGACCACCCCCCCCCCCCCTCCCCCCATCTGCCGTAATTATTTATATTATGTATCCCAGAACAGCTTGAAGTGAAGATGATGATTATTGGATTGTAAATTTTAATAGATACGACCCTCCTCTGGGCTATTGGTTATTAGTATGAAAATATAAATTTAAAGTAATTTGTATATTTTTATACTTACCAATGGCCCAGACAGGGATGGTCCTCCCATGAGTGGGCCAGACCTTCATTTTAATGGCGCGTTCACGCACAATCGCTCATGCAAGCACAATTTGCAGCGAACGATCAATCGTGCGGTGGAAAAAAAACACAGTTACTTTTTTAGTTTACGTCAACAATGTCAGAGTTTCAGAAACTGTGTCTGTAAAACACTTGGCTGCCTCGCCTATTCAATTAATCGAATAACCGAGGTAAGGTGCTATAGTCTATTATTTTTCATAGTCGACTATTTTTTTAGCCGTATACATCATGCCACTGAATGATAATATTGGTTTGCGAGGGACATGCAACGTTTCTCGGTACCTGTTATCCTTCGTATTTTTTGTTTATATCACGAAAACAGGCAGTAATTTTGACTTTACCCTCGCATATTATTGAAATGACGTCTTACCTACTAATTTTTGCCTTTTTAATTTTTAAATCTGATAAATGTTGATGTGGAATTTATTGACACTAAATTTCTGAAAGAATGTACATACTTTGAAGTTTTAGCATCACGTGACAGGGACTGTCACACAAAGTTGATTACGTCAATGAGGAACACCCAGTAAACCCAAGTTTTTAGATGATCCGATTGGCTGGAATAAACACTGTATGCTATATTCCTGGCAATTTTCATCAAGCAACAGTTTCTAGATCCCCAAAATGACCCAAATGAAAACTTCAGAGTCCAGATGGTGCTTTGATTTTCACTTGTGTTGTCAGGATTTTGAAATGCATTTGCATGTACCTCGCTAAATATTCCATTGTATATTTTGCTTAAAAGTTAGAAATTTAGTGGTAAGAAATTGTAATGTTTGTATCATTAAATTTAAACCAATTTGCACTTTATTTCAGTGCTTATATTATTTTGTAATTGCATCTTCTTTTTCCTTTTGTGCCCTAAGGGGCCTTTTCCCAAATCAGCACGCCACCATAGAAACTGCGTGTCTTGGCGTCATCTTGGGTGCATGATGTATAGCAAGGCAGGATTTTTTTAAATGAAGGTCTGGTGGGCACTCATACATCCCCGCTGATAGATATGCATAACATTTAGCAGGCATAATGCAGTAAGCAAAAGTATGGAGGATCAGTTAGGACTTTTCTTTTTCGGTTTCGTATGCAAATTTCGGGATTGGGGGTTCAAAATTTGTGTTTGGCCCTGATTTAATGAGTTTGCATCAGCTAAGTCTGGGCTATTGGTTATTAGCATAAAAAAATATAGACATTTTCTCAAAAAAACCGAAACAAATATGGATATCAAAGGAACAACTCAACAAACTAGTCCCAACATTACCCATATTTCTGTGGTTTTACTGGAGCATCCAAATACATGTAAAAAAGTTAAGCAAGGCTAAGTTGCATAATTTATGCACCAGAAAAAAAACCTGTATAATATATGTTATTTAAATATCTTATGTCCCTTCCCTTCAAATCTGAAAATTTGAAACAGACGGACGGACCGAGTGCAATCCAATAGTCCCTTTCACGGTGAAACTGTGGGTTAGTCTCATGTAGCCGGTCGGGCTAAGGTAATTAACTACAAACACTGTTAAGTAAACTTGCTATAGTCCATATCAATGAATTGTCTCACTCAGCCTGTTTGGATTAATTTAATGGTAACTGATCATTAATGTTTGGGAATATTGTTAACACTTAAGGACATGCTTTTATTTCTGCGATAAATATATATTATGAGATACGCTCACTCTCTCTCTCACATGGTATAAATATAAACTCCAGGTAAGGGTTAGCACTTAAACATGGCCAGTGCTCAAGTGAATGTTGAATTTATCCCCAATAACCGTGGGGGACGTTACCTCATATTTGATGGGTATAAGTACAGCATAAAGTCGCGAAGTAATGAGCGAGTACATTGGCGGTGCTCCCAGCATAGTCGTGGTTGCCCTGGAACCATCAATACGCTGAATGACATTGTTACATCCTACAACAACTGCCACAACCACACAGCAGACATTGAAAAAATAGCAGTTGACGGGTTTCTTGCCAAAATGAAAGAAACTATACAGAAAGAATCTAAAACAGTCTCAGCCATATATCAGGAGGAAATAGGAAGTAAGTTTCAAACTATTTTATGTATATATATCCAAACATTATATATTGTATTTTATTGTATTTACAGGTGTCAGAACGGCTGAAATTGACCCTGAATTTGTCGCCAAAATACCTACATTCTACAGTGTAAGATCTTCACTGTACCGTTCCAGAGCCAGACCAGACCATCATTGCCACGACAGAGATCAGATAGAGACCTGCCTGATTTATACAAGAAGACAGCAGGAGAGGATTTCTTATTAGCATGTGATGGGGAACATGACAAAATTATTATTCTAGCAACTGAGAACAACCTTAGGCAACTTTCATCTGCTGAAATTTATTTTGTGACGGGACGTTTAACAAGTGTCCAGATGTTTAGTGCACGCTTTCATTGGCAACAAGATGTGCCCATTAGTATTTGGTCTGTTGCCAAATCCCAGGCTGCATATGAACGCTTCTTTCGCCTTCTTGTGGACAATTCTAGGATGGCAGGAATCAATCTAGTGCCAAGACAATTTTTCACAGACTACGAGAAAGCGGCACAAAATGCTATCCAGAGCATTTTTCCAGCTGTGGAACTAAAAGGGTGTTTCTTTCATTATGGACAGGCTGTATGGAGAAATGCCCAAAAGTGTGGTCTGAAGACGCTGTACCAGGACAATGAAGAAGTTAAATCCTTGGCGAGACGTGCAATTGCGTTACCTCTGGTTCCAGTTGAAAGTGTTAGTGATGTGTGGTGGTCTGTTCTAGAAGCACCACCAGAGGGTACAAACATTGAACAGTTCACTGACTATGTTACTACATACTGGGTCGAAGGTGACCATGGACGTTGTATGTGGAACCATTTTGACACGGTTGGACCCCGTACCACTAACCACATCGAAGGGTGGCACAGAAAGCTGAGTCTTTTTATTGCTGGCTCCCACCCCAACTTGAATCGCATGATTGACTTCATTAAGAAGGAACACGCTTACCAGGAAGCAACGGTATTACAACTGAATGCTGGTGGGAGACTTCAACCACGGAAGAAAAAGTACAGGAAAATTGACAATTCCATTGATCACTTCAAGAGAAAGTTTCTCAGTGGTGATATAGGACTACTACGCTATTTAGATTCTGTGTCACATCTAACTGGATATTGAAGTGGTATGTACTATATTTATTATTATTGTATTTATTATACGGCAGTAGAAAAGTTCATATCAATCAATAAATTTGTCAATTTTACAAGTAAACCTTGTACTTTATTAGATAACGACTATAGTCGGCAACTCTTTGATCACAAGGTAGTTCACACTTTACTCCGAAACAATGCCAACCGGCTAAGTGAGACGACACCGAAACTGTGGGGGACTAATAGACAGCTGAGAAAGCGGGAATTCTGAGAGAAAAAGATATAGTACCGCATTTCAAAACACAGAAGATGCAGACACTGAAATTTTAACCCAAGGGAAACTGAAATCCTGAGATTTGTCGTGACGTGGGGGTGGGTGGGTCTCTTGAGTGCACCAAAAATGTGCATTTTCAACTTGTGCAATTTTTTAAATTTTTTAAAAATATATCAATATATCAGCTAATATATACCATCATTTGTGTTTCAAACCTTAAAGATGATGTTGTACGTCACACTCTCAACATAAATACAACATCAGGAGGCTTTATATGTGAGAATATTGGGCTTAATCTGGGAAAATGTCACACGTTAGTAGGGGGTGGGTGTCTTGTTCGAAATGTAGAAAATGTGCAGACAATATTTTGGGAAAATTCTCTCTGATGCACTAAATTCAACCCAAGTTATTTATTAATATAATTTGTATGGATAGAAGAGAAAAGTAGCAAACACCTGAGAATACTGACAGAACAATTCAAATGAAAATTTGTTCCCGTATATGTACACCTGCTCCGGCCAAGCCTGATAATGAACTGCTTATCATTTGTAGATTGGGGCCCACAGCAGCCCACAGAGGTTTAAATTGGTGGTACCAGTTTAAGAACATTATGAAACCTCCCTAAAGACAGCTGTGCCTACTAAGTTTATAAGTTTATTTTGGATTTTAATGGGAGAGTGGGGAGGGGGGTGGGTGTCTGAGAAAGGTAGTAGAAAATTTGCACATGGGGTGGGTGGGTGTGAAAAGGAGCTGAATAAAAAATAGGACGTCACGTCTTGCAAATTTTTAGTGCCCCCCCCCCCCCCCTCCCCCACTGCTACATGCATACTATTCGTTAACCCTTTACCCAATGTAAAAGTCAAAATCGGCGGGCACTATTAACAAAAGTCAGCAAACAATTACCATTAATTTTGTCATTTTTTGTCTCAAAAACATCGCTTATCACCCCTCATTGGAATGGGCACAATGAGCTCTTTCCAAGGAGGAGTCATAAGCTATATTTTTTGGACAAAAAATTATAATATTTAATTATTCAAGAATTTTGTTTGCAAGTATTGTCTGCTTTTCGTGTTAGGTCAAGGGCTAATGCATCAAAGTTGGGAACATTTTTGTTACTGGAAGTTAAGGACATGGGAGAATGCCTTCAGGCACTCTCCTATACATTGTTTCAAGACAAGACATATCAAAAAATTTTAATAACACAAAACAATTTAGCACAATCAACTGAATAATGATGTATAGATGTACTTACAGGCGATTTAAATGAAGTTATTTTCTGTGCAGTAAATGAAGTCATTTTCTTTGTTCTTTATCTTATACAACCTGTAGGAAGTGAGAAAAAAATAAAATGTATGCTAATGTACCATATAAAGTATGTGACAAGTGTAAACGTCTCGAACACCCAACCCAGCGATGGGGGGAAAATTCAAATTTGGCTCAGCTGAACACCGACGAAATTATTATTCATTTATTCATTTGCCTTTTTATTTATTAGTGTTTAAGGCCACATATTTCTGCACAATGGCTAATCATGACCACAAACACTGACTGTAATTGGCCACTGGGGTTTACTGTAAAAGTATTATGTCAACTGTCTATTGTTTTGTTCGAACAGCAGGTGATGTAATTTAGTAGTGGAGATGCATTATGCAATCTAATTTTCTGATGTGGTGCTCAACTGGGATTATCGCTGCACAACATTGACATAAGTTTTAATTGAAAGAAATAAACAAGAGGCCACAGGGGGCCTGCGGGCACTCACCTGACATGGTAGTCTAAAAATCAAACCAGGGACTAGAATAAGCTGCATACGCCCCTCCTAAGAAAAGCATATACCAACTAGATGAAGCGATTGTGCTCACACAATACACAGGATTTTCGTTCTATTTTCAGTTCCTGCACTTTTACGTCCCAAAATTGAGATAAAAACATAAACAGAATTTTTTCCCCGAACAAAATATTTTCAGCCTAAATTTTTTTTCTCTTCTTAAAACGTAAAAAACACTAATTTCCGGATTTTGGTCCAAAATTTTCTAAGTCCCACCCGGACACCAAATTTTCAGTATAAAATTTTTTTTTTTTTTTTGTCTTAAAATTGACCGAAACGCATAAAAAACAAAAACAAAATTTTCGGATTTTGGCCCAAAATTTTCTAAGTCCCACCCGGACCCCAAATTTTCAGTGTAAAAAAAAAAAGTTTTTGTCTTAAAATTGACCGAAACGCATAAAAAAAACAAAAAAAATTCCAGATTTTGGTCCAAAATTTCTAAGTCCGCAACGGGACCCCAAAGTTTCAGCCTAAATATGAACCCAGGGACTTGGCTTGAACAAACGTGAATCTCACCCCTCTAAGGATGCTGCATACCAAATATCGAAAGATTCTCATTGGTAGATCTGAAGAAGAAGATTTTTAAAAAATACTCCTCATACTGCACTAATTTAAACATTTGGGCTCCCATAGAGAGCCCAAATATGGACACAGGGAATTGATTTCAATAAACATGTGAAACAATCTTCCAAAGATGTTACATGTGAAATTTGAAAGCTTTTGGAGCAGTGGTTTGGGAGAAAAGTAGTCTTGTATGTTTTTCCCATTACCCACAGTGTTAAAAAATGCTGACTCGGCACTTTTTCAAAGTCCCCAAAGAGTACCCCATGATAAAACCGATGACAATTTTTTTTGACCATTCCATTCTGTTGGTCCTAAGGAAGCTTCACAACAAATAAGAATTCTCAGTGCCGTGCAGTTTTGGAGATATGGGCGTTTTATTTTTTTCTATTTTTAGCTCCTGCGGTTCCCATGGGGTGACGGGGAAATTTTTTTGTGACGGGGAAATTTTTTTTGGCATAAATTAAGTACTTATGACTCAGTAAGACCCAGGCCTCTAAAAATTGCACGAACAGCCGTTTCGTTCGAGCAAAGTTCCCTTCAGTTAACCTTTTTCCCGTTCGTGCAAAAATTGTGCTAAAATTGGCATTCAAATGACAGAACCGCGACCGAAGTGAGAGTCAAATAACCCGGGTAAGGGAAACTATAATAGCTCCCAACGTAAATGAAAGGAAACACTAAAAATAACATTCCATATTGTTTCTCTGAAACAGGAAGTAACGCTTTGCCGGTGTTACTAAAATAATGCACGGCTTTGAAAACGCACATTGCGGGAATAAACAAAACCGGGGTGACTAGTCCAGGGCAAATCGTCCACAAAACCTGGGTTTAATCGTCCATGGGGGTGAATCGTCTGATACCCGCCGTGTGTGACGCACGCACGCTCGGTTGCACGTGCGCGCAGACGTTACTTCCGACCTAAATAAATTCAAATTTAAAGTTGTTGTCTGCTACGATGGCTGACAAAAAAGAAACTGTTAGACTTAAAACTTTCAAGAATTGGCTATTTGCAAACCAATTTGAATATGAAGTTGGAGAGGATAATGATTTGATTTCCGAAATTAAATGTAAAATCTGTAGTGAAAAATGGCCGGAAATACAAAAAGAAGCGAAACGGCGAAAATTGCGTGGGGTTATTTTGGACAATGTCAAATTGTATATTGATGGAGTAACCTATGTCCATCGTGCTAACGAGCAGCGACATATCCAACCAGGTTCCCTTCATGACTTTGCCTTGAATGAATTAGCCCAAAGCAATAGAATCGTAACAGTTAACCCCCCAAACACCGCCCAGTCAGCAAAGAGTGAACTGGGAATCAAGTCACCTTCAACCAAATTACAAACCACAATAACTTCAGCATTTCTTGGGACAAGCAGTGAATCTTACAATAAACTTTTGCGGAGTGCACTCTTTATAGCTCAAGAGGAACTCCCAATTTCCAAATTTGAAGGGCTTGTCGACTTACAATGATCAAATGGCTTGAAATTACTAGACAGCAAGAAATCTGCACATACATGTTCACAGATGATCAAATGCATTGCAGAAACAATTCGAGAAGACATCAAACATCTGATGAGTAATGCTAAATTTTGATCTGGCCTCCAAGACAGCTCTGAAGCAAGGAAAACACGCGAAAAGGAACTGGTGTACGTCAAGCTTCTCGTAAATGGTCATCCAATATGTTTATATTTAGCATGCCAACGGATGAAGGATTTTGGAGGGAAAGGGGCAGATAACGTCAACAAGGCACTGGTGGCCGCATTTAATGATTTTGGGGTTGACATAAATGAAGATTATAAACTCAAACTTGTTAGCTTTTGTGCCGACAGGGCTTCAACAAATATGGGGTGTAGGACAGGAGCTCTAACTGTGTTGAAAGATAACAATCGGGAGTTACTGACAGTGCATTGTTCACTTCATAAGCTGGAGTTGGCTATCAAGGATGCTTTCAAGAAGGATAAGGGGTTTGACGATGTAGATGAAATGATGAAAAGCCTCTTTTATCTCTTCAAAAATAGTGGAAAAAATTGGAGGTTCATGCAATTGATCGCTGAAAATTTGCGTGTCGGTTTGAGAAAACATCCAAAGGTTCACAGCACATGTTTCCAGAGTCACAAAGAACGTGGCCTAAAGGTCCTTGTGTTCAATTATTGTGTCCTCCTATTATTCGCCGAAAATGCTTGTGAAAATAAGGGGGTCGTCAATGCCACAATGCAGGCAAAAATTTGCATATATTATAACAAACTAATTACCATGGAATTTGTTGGATGTTCCTCTTTATACTTGGATGTTTTAAAAGAAACTGCCCATGTCATATTGACCCTTGAATCACCAAACACTGTAATTTCAGACATTTTTGATGTCCTTGAAGGGCGTTCAGATAAATTGACAGAACTTAGTGATAGGCCTCAAGAGTTGCCCTCAGTAAAGGGGTGCTTTGAAGTAAAAGTGGACACTCAATCTGAAGGAAATGACCGTACCATCATTGTAGCATCAAGCACCAAAATTGCCCTCGATGCTTTCAATGAAATCTCGTCTCACTGAAACACAAAGGAAAAACCTGAAAAGAAAACTAAGGAAAGAAGTAAAGATCAATGAAGAGTTTCAACTAAAAAAAGTAAAAGAAGGTAAACATAAGGTGGAAGAAGTTAAAAAGAACCTTGTGAATGAAATCAAAGAATGCATAACAAAACGATTTTCTTCCTTGCAATCACCAGTGATTTCAGGGATGAAAATAACTGATCACACTCTGTAGGATCCCACCTCTAAAATTTATGGATTCAGTGAAATTGACACTATTGCTGAACACTTCACCGAAACTCTAAAAATACACAATTTTGACGTAAAGGAAGCAAAGAAAGAGTTTATCGAACTGAAAAAACTACAAACAAAATGGTATCCACGGATCCAAAATAAGCTTACCATTATAACTCTCTGCCAAACATTCTACTAATCTTTGGTGTTTGCCTAACTGTGGCATGGGCACAAGGAACAGTTGAGAGCGGGTTCAGCACGATTCAGAGGATTTAGGCTGATCACAGGACGTCACTGAGCAACAATACTCTTAGACACCTACTGACAATCAAGTTAAATCTGATTACAATAGCATCATACCAGGGCGACTACGTGAAAGATCTACTTGTCAAATCCGAGTGAAGATACTGCTCATCAGCAGCCTGGAGGTGGAATCTGAAACCAGCTGCCTGTTGTACATCGTCTAAAAAGCATAAACTGATAGATAGTGATGACTGTTCGGTTATAAAGAAGGTGAAAACAAGTGATGCTTCAGACGCCATCTTTTACATTGTAGATAATGATTCTGCATAATAAATGACCGACAGACGACCGACAAATAAACTGTTTTGACAGTTGTCATTTTCTGAGAGTTTTAAAGACTCAATGTTACAAGTTACCGACGTTAAGTGTTTGAAATATTTTTTAGAAAAAAAAAGAGTTTGCCAAAAAAAATTTATCTTACATTGGCCTAAACTTTGGTACTGTTTTGACAGTTGTCATTTTATGAGAGTGATAAAAACTCACTGTTACATGACTGAAGTCACTGACGTTAAGTGTTGGAAATTTTTTTGACAGATGTCATTTTATGAGAGTGCTAAAAACTCTACAGATTACTGACATTAAGTGTTTGAAATTTGTTTGGGAAAAAAAATGAGTTTGCAGAAGCACATTTCTCTTACCCTGATCTAAAATTTGGGAAAGGGGACATTGGGTACCAACTGCCCACTGCCAGGCTTACATTTCACATCATGGCCAGGCCATTATATGATGTATAATGGCCATGATGTGAAACCACCACCACCACCACCAAAACCCTTGCAATTCCGAATTTCTTGTTTCGGCAGCTCTTTGCATAGCCAACTCTCTGTCTCGGTGGTGACTACGGCATTTCAGGCTTGCCATTTTGTGCTGGGCGATCAGCCCTGGTCGCAGTAGCCCACCTAAACTAAAATATCTGCAGACGATAAACGATCACAGCGGCAACAGGTGGCAATATAATTTGGGGGCTTGGTCGTCCTGTTGATATTGCGAACTTACGTCCAAGTCCAACTAAACTGTGAGAGTAATTAGCGCCCCCTTTTTAAAAAAAAATCCTGGATCCGCCTCTGCTAATTTCTGTTAAATAGGCGGCTGGCCTACTTGAAAATTCTGGCTGCTCACATTTTTTTTTTCTTGCCATGAATTAAAATCCTGCCGGTAATTTTAAACTCTAGATAGACCTAAATAATAATAAACACTCGGCCCCCTTCCCACCCCCATCCCCCCCCCCCCCCACCTCTCTAATAAGCCCTACATGTATTGTAAATGGTGTTTGTTCACAAATATAATATTTTGTTATCATGAATTGAAAATCACTGCAGGCATTTTTCAACTCCTGATAAAAAATATTATCCGTAAACAGCTCACCCACACACCTTCAGGCTCCTTGCAGAAACAATAGAAAATAGCTCCTTATGAGTCATGACTGACAAATATTTATGTCTCCCCTTCCCAGAAGGGAGACATCTTGTTTTTGTGCATGCCCTTCTTCTCCTTCTCATACAAACTTTGTCCGGGCCATAACTTTTGTCTTTTGACCTACACCTTAGATACTTGGAATTGGATGTATCACCATGAGCCGGTGTGCAGTGTACCATAGTGACCTTCATGTGTCCTTGACCTTTGACCTGAAGGTCAGATTTATGCGCTTTTTTTTAAGGGAAACTGTCTGGACCAGAACTTTTTTTGTATTTCGAGTCAGGCTTTAGATATTTGGCATGTGGATGTATCACTATGAGCCAGTGTGTAGCCTACCATTGTGACCTTTATGTGACCTTGACCTTTGATCTGAAGGTCAGATTTGTGCTTTTTTTCAAGGAAACTTTGTCCAGACCAAAACTTGTTTGTCTTTTGAGCCAGGCCTTAGATATTTGGCACGTGGATGTATCACCATGAGCCGGTGTGTCGCATACCATTGTGACCTTCATGTGACCTTGACCTCAAGGTCAAATTTATGTACTTCAAATAGGGAGTAATTGTCCAGACCAGAATTTTTTTGTTTTTTGACCTAGGACTTTGTTATTTGACATGTGGATGTGTCACCATGAGACTGCATGTCGTCTACCTCGATGACCTTCATGTGACCTTGACCTCTGACCGTAAGGTCAAATTTATGTACTTCAAATAGGGAATAATTATGCAGACCAGAACTTTTTTTGTTTTTTGACCTAGGACTTAGATATTTGATATGTGGATGTATCGCAATTAGACCGCATGTCACACGTAATCATGACCTTCATGTGACCTTGACCTCAAGGTCAAATTTATGTACTTCAAATAGGGAGTAATTGTCCAGACCAGAATTTTTGTGTCACCATGAAACCACATGTCCACTACCTTGATGAACTGCATGTGACCTTGACCTCTGTCCTCAAGGTCAAATTTATGTACTTCAAATAGGGAATAATTGTCCAGATCAGAACTTTTTTGTTTTTTGACCTAGGACTTAGATGATTGACAAGTGGATGTATCACAATGAGACCACATGTCATCATGACCTTCATGTAACCTTGACCTCAAGGTCAAATTAATGTACTTTAAATAGGGAGTAATTGTCCAGACCAGAATTTGTTTGTTTTTTTTGACATGTGGATGTTGAGCTAGATCATAAGATATTTATAACCCCGCTCCCCAAAGGGGAAGTTGGGACATACTTGTTTACCTCTGTCTGTGTGTGTGTGTGTGTGTGTGTGTGAGTGTGTCTGACACTCTGTCTATAACAACATTTTGCACATTTTTCTCAGCAACTTTTAATCCCAGCAATTTGATATTTTAATAAAATCTTCATATATGTCATATTGTGGGATGCGTGTTCATCTGTAACAAAATTTGTCATCACACTTAAAGTGACTGCATTTATTTTACCCTTGCCCAGGTATTTTGAAAAGTCAAAGGTGCAACTAATGAACTTTGGCTATCTGCTTAAAGTTCCATGTATGTGGTTCACGGTATTTACTTGTACCCACTTTTTTATAAATATCATAAAGTAAAAATACGTGCAGCCCGAGAGCGCACATTTTCATGTCAACGCTGGGGTAGACAGTTGTCTGGACCAGAACATTTTACTCAAGTAGAAAAAAAAAACATAACTTATTTCTCTTTAGAGCTAGACCTTACATATCTGGTATGATTGTCAATATTTTTATGTATATATCATTTCTAGTGCATAAAATAGAAAGGAAGGGGAGACACATGTTTTGGTGTGCTAAAACACCTTCTAGTCATAAATTGTGTCTGGCCATGATTATTTTCTTGTCATCATGAATTGAAAATCCATGCCAATAATTTTCAACTCTTGATAAAAAAATTAATATTGCCTAGAGTTTGTTGTTGGTGGTTAACGTCACATATTTATGCACCATGGCTAATCGTGACACAACATGGAGATGAAGTCAAGTGTAGTCAATCGTTGATCAACATGTTGCCCATTTTAGAGGACTTTCACCCCAAGCATTGGTGACTGGGTCCTATTTTACTAGTAAAGCGGAACTGGTTTACTACAGTAAACAAGTGCTGCTTACTTCCCGGGGTTCCCACGGGGAAAATATTGCCTAGACACCACCTCTCTCCTCCTGTTAAATAAAGAAATGTTCGTAAATCGAGCATGTTCGCAAAATTATATTTTGTTATCAGGAATCGGAAATCATTTACAGCTCTTGAAAAAAAAGTAAGACATGGAGGTGTCAAGCCTTTTTGTATTGAGCTTCCCATGCAGTAGGCTCATTCACCCAAACATTGGGCCTCGAACTGGAGAAGAGCAAAATGTCATTTTGCTTTTGTCCAAAGCCCCACTTTTTTGCACACATATAGGCCTATACTCTGGAATCTGTTGCATTCTCAAACCTGCGAGAGAGACGGAACCAAAATCGCCTGTCTTTGTGATTCATTTGTTTGCTGTTTTATATCTGGATTTACCAGGGGCTGGGGTTTACATCCGAATTCAACCTGTCTCGATCTTACCTTCACATGCACTGGATGTGTCATTCTTTTATCAACGTGACGGTGAGTGGATAACAAACAGGGTTCACACAAATTTTTAGTAATTATGGTACAGCTACTATATAGTCCAGGCACATTAGACATAAAAATGAGAAAGTAAGGAAAAAAATCGGAGAAAGCTGATTTTTTTATATGTTTCCGGGACACACACTGCGGATAAAGTGTGAAAAGTCCCCGAGAATCCGAGTTGAGCTTTTTTAGTTATAGCGTTTTTTTGATGAAAAAAAATTTTAAAAAAATTCGACCCAGCTCCATATTTCTCATTCTTATTCGCCTTAGTAGGGTGAGAATCAGAAATATCGTGCTGAATTATATTGAGAATACATATCCCCAACAGAAAATGCCAACTTTGTACGAATCCTCACACTCAATGGTGAAATATTCACGAAAATGTACAAAATTACGAAAAAATTTTTATTGTTTTCATACACACAACGGTACACAACGTCCATTAAATCAAATTTATGACTACTTTGGTTGTTAAATTATATATCAAAAATTGCAGAAAAGCAGTGGCTTTATAATGATATATAACAATAGTCATTTATTCCATAATGAACTGGTGAAACGTGTGAAATATTAACCATACCCCCTAAACTCAAATTCAAACGGAATCGACTTTTCTCATTCAAATACCGTATTATATCCAACCCGAGCACAATTTACACTGCTCTCATGTTTGCACAAACTGAATGTGAGAAACAGGGACTGAACGTTTGTCCAGTGACGTTTGACCAACCACTTTATATCAAAGCAGTGGAGATTGTGTCTTCGTCAGATAAGTTGACAAAAGTTTTCGTTAGACTCGGCGGCTTCCATATGGTTATGTCATATTTAGGGGCAATTGGTTCGATCATGGCTGGTAGCGGCTTGGATGAACTTTGGGGGACTGTTTATGCTGGTGGGTCAATCCATCATTTGAGCAGTGGTCATGCATATTCAAGAGCAGTTCGTGCCCATTTGCTAACACAAATTGCCATTACAAAACTTGTGTTTGAAGAAAGCCGAACACTAGATAACATAGACTGCACAGAAGTCAATGAAATATTCTGTGGACTTGCCAGAGGTGACTGTACAACAGCTGACGCTGTCAATCAAGAAAGTGTCAACCATCTACTGTCAAAATTACACGAACTGCTCCAGAATGCGTCCGTAGGACGCACAGGAAAGCTTTGGGTACAATATTACGAGCAAATAGGTCTTCTCCAGTTGTTCTTAAGAGCAGAGCGCACAGGCGACTGGGAACTCCACACATATTGTGTTCGCAATATGATTCCAGTATTTCACGCAGGTGGTCATTTTGCATATGCAAAAAGTTCTCATCTCTATTTGCAGCAGATGAATGAGCTAACAGAAATAATGCAACAGGATGATTTGAAGTTGTTCACTGAGAAAGGTTACTTTACCATAAGGCGCTCAGATAAATTCTGGGACGGGATATATTCTGATCAGACCATAGAGCAGTGTTTAATGAGAATGTTCAAGCTCCCTGGTGGTCTCACACATGGCAGGGGAATAACCGATAGCACTGTTGCGAAATGGGTACATGGACTACCTCTTTGCCTTCCGATATGTAATGCTCTCGAAAATTTTGTTCATGTTCACGCTGGTCATGGCGAACAACATTGGGATCTCCGTCAAAGTTCACAATTAACTGATGCCAATGATATCACCAAATTATTGAACTGGCTCAGAGTGCATTCCCCTTTTCAGAATAGAGATCCACTACAATTAGTCTCTATAGTGACCGGGCTTGTGGCCGACGAAACTGTGAACTGTGACCAAGTTCGCAAAATTGGTGAATGTTGCATATTGAATGTTGTAAGCAAAACGTTCAACAGCATCAAACTACGACGGGTTGACACTGAAGTCTTTCGCATCGATGGCAAATAGCATCAAAGTCTGTGAAGTAAGGTAGTGATTGACCCCACAATTCTGTTCAACCGCATCACATGTGTTATTCAGTCACAAGCAGAGATGGAAGAGTATCTCAAATATGAACTCGCCCCGAAACCACCAGCATTGTTTGATTCTGCTGGAATGAGGAAGACACAGAAAAGCACGCTCGGTAAGATCCTCAAAACATACGGTTCCGAGCAAACTAAAATCCCATAACATTCTCTGTTTGTTGTAGATGGATTTTTATTGAGGGCAGTTGTATGGCCTAAACAGTCGTCATATAAGGACATATGCACATCATATTCCAATTATCTAATGAGACATTTTGGGGCGAACGTCGTGGTTGTTTTTGATGGTTATGTTGTACAATGTCGACAAAGGGCATGGAACAAGCCCGTAGATCTAAAGACAGGTATTCCATTGATATCAATATCTCACCCGAGTTACCAGCCACCACACCACAATCCGATTTCCTTGCAAATGCCAAGAACAGAACCCAACTGATCGATCTTCTAATGCAGGAGCTATCTGCTATCAATATTCAGTCCAAGCAGGCCGAGGCTGATGCTGATGTACTGATAGCCGAAACTGCACTTGACATCGCTCAAGATGACAACAATGTTGTCGTTGTGGGAACAGACACAGACTTGTTAGTCATTCTTACCTCTCGAGTTCAACCGGGATGTAATATTCACATGCTGGCCTTGCCGTTTGAAAATGGTACGGGCGCAACAAACGCGCACCTGGAAATAAGATTGTGCACGCTGTTTCTTCCCGCGGGCGTGTTTCTAAAATAAGGACAGTAAACATAAAGTATAGCGGACCCAACGTATTATTAAAACATTACCAACATTTACCAACTTTTCATGGTACCCGGGAATTCCCTGCATTCGTTGGTGTTTTCTCTTGACAAATAAACAAATTTGGGGGATAGACGGAATTTTTAATTTGTTTTGACGAGTTCTTCAATCTTGTAATTCCGTAACGAAACAATTCAATTTGCGCGTCAGCCATTTTGTCTGAGTGAAAACTCGTGTGTTCGATGTTGGAGAGCACTGGTTCCGCACATATTGCGGAGGAAGAACTCTGTAAGTACTGCATTATTTGTGTTTGATAACTAAGGACTGATTGACTCACACCGCATCAATAACTACTTTAAACTATAATTTTTGAGTTCAAACGTCATAATTTTATGAACAAAATTCTGTCATCGTGGTTATCTACCATCGATGAAAATATGAAATCTGAGAAAAACAAATTACAGAAAAACTGCAGACATGAACAATCTAAAAAAAGATCAATGGTGAACGCATAACTTTACAGAACAGTGAATAGAGGTCATTAAACATTTGTACAGGGGAGCCTCGGCCCGATAGCTTCGTCCAAGTCATTTCGGTCGACTTATTTTTCGCCCAAACTACAATACTTTTTTTCCAAAACAATATCAATTTTACGAGCGCGTTTCGGTGTGCCCCCCGACTGTAATTCGCGGGCGCGATGGCGCGATGGCGCGCCTCAAACGGCAAGGCCTGCACATGATGTATTCCATTACCCCAAACTTACTAGTTTCAGTTAGTGAAATAGCAACCAAAATGGGTGACCATAGAAGCAACCTCCTTGTAGCACATTCTATAAGTGGTTGTGACACTACTTCTGCACTCTTTCGAGTTGGCAAGAAAGTATTCAGTACAATTGTCTCCGATGTTACTAGCGACTCACAACAGTATGTCAACACAATTTTGGCGGATGACAGTACACCAAGTGCAGTAGCCGCTACCGGGGAACAACTTCTCCTGATCTTATACGGGAGTAAAACTGTTTCCTCTCTCGACCAATATAGATATGTCACTTACAAGCGTTATGTAGCAAAATCTAAACTGAATAAACCCATCGACCTAGCTTCACTCCCACCATGCAGCGATGCTGCACAACAACATGTCTACAGATGTTATCTCCAGGTCCAACAATGGCTGGGCACTTCGCTTCCTCCGACGGATTGGGGGTGGTCGCTAGACAATGGACTTCTTGTACCGACTGCAGTCACAAAGCCATGTGCCCCCGATAACCTACTGAATCTGATCAGTTGTGGTTGCAAGAGTGCTTGTACAAAAAGGTGTGGGTGTAAGAAGGCAGGACTCTCTTGCTCAGGTTTGTGTAATTGCAGTTCGGATTCTTGTAACAACCACAGAAACACTGTCCTGTCGGAAATTTCTGAGTTCGATGAATAATATGTATATAGGTCATGTCATTTCTGTATATAGCGTTGATAATAGTCAATGTAACTTAATCCATGTCGATTGATTTGTACATTCTGTAAATATTATTTATTGATTTTTGTACATTCTGTAAATATTATTTATTGATCTAATGCTGCCAGACACAGACGTGTCTGTTCGGTCCCAAGCCCGGAAATAGTTGAGTTCTCATGCTGACGAATTTTATGCCAAAAGGGGAACTCGGCCAGAAGCAGAGGGGGTCTTCCATAATGTCTATTTTGTAAGCAATGATAAAAGTCTTCAAATGGTGGTGGATTTTTTATCGTCTGTCCAACTAACATCCCGTTCTGTACTACGACCCTTTGGGCAAATCCGTTAGGAAAATCGTCATTTTTTGCGTAAATCCGATACTTTTTTGTGAATTTTCAATAATTTTTCGCAGAAATTGTCACAGAATGCACATTTTCCTCTAGGTAAATGTATATTAGACATTATGTAGCTCGAAATACACGTAAACAAAAAATACAGTTGGATCAATTCGAGGTTATAAAGTTCGTGCGATTTTTTTTTATTTTTTTCAAACGCGTTTTCGAAAAAAGGCTGTAGAAAAAAAAGCTCAACTGGGATTTTAGGGGACTTTTGTCTAATCGTTCAGTGACATGTACTCGACATTCCCTGAAAAAATCAGCTTTCTCCGATTTTTTTCCCTAGTGAAACCTAATGTTCTTGGGCTATATAGGACTGAAACTAAGTCTCAATAAAGTACCGGCTTGAGAGTAAAAACAAAAGCAGCTTGACATAATATTATCTTTTAATAAATGCATACATTGAAAGTATCAACATTACAACAAAGTACAACTGTACCGAAAACAAAATATACAAATAAATACAATCATTATTAGGCAGTCATCAAACTTCCCTGTTAAGTCGATCAATAATTCAGTATATATCGACACTGACAGCTTTGTAAAACACCTTGTCTGAAAAAATGAAAATGGGTTAAGCAAACATTTCCGGTTAAGCAAATTTTTTTTGCTTAACCCTTTTTCCGGTTAAGCAAATTTTCAATTTTTAAAGGCCTGAAGCCCTCATATCAAATTTGGTCAAAATTTGCCTCTCGGTTTGGAAAATAGAAATTTTGGGAGGGGCAAATATTCTTTCCCCTCCCATTACGACGCGAAGTGTAGCCCCACAAACTTCTCTTGAACAAATCTGAGTCTACACCTCAAAAGGAAGCTGCACACCAAATATCAAGTCTCTGCTACTGCTGGTTCATGAGAAGTTCATGGGTGTGGCCCTACCCACGGGCGAGGCAACTTGATTTGAACAAAATCAAATTGCGATGTCATAAACTATTATCTCAAATATCAATTAAATTGGTTCAGCGGTTTGGGAGGAGAAGACGCAAACACCATGTTCACGGACGACGGACGACGAGTGATCACTATAGCTCTCCTGACTGAAAGTCAGGTGAGCTAAAAAGTCAAACTGATCGTGCCTGATTTATTCTTATTATGAATGAGGACATTTGAATAAAACCAAAGATGACCAGGTTAGAAAAGGCTATTTGGAAAAATATGTCTACATTTTCATCAGGAGCTGCAGCCCTCAGAACATTGAGAAACATTGTTATTTCAAAAATCAACAAGATTTTGAGGAGACGCCCAAAAAACTGAACAACTCAATAAATGTATAACTGAATAAGTCTGTGTAAATATCATTTTTTAGCTTTTTGAAAAGTGAACCTTACATGTGGAGGTTCAAATCCCACCTGCGGCAATTGCCTTGTGTCCTTGGGCACGTCAATGGTGCACTTGTCTTAAACCACCAATTCTAACCCTGCTTGTGTGGAGTTAGTACATTGGGGAGATGACAGTTGCTCGCCATTGCTTGGTGGTTCTCTCCGGGTACTCCGGCTTTCCCCACCCACAAAACTGTCCGACACGAAGTGACCCTGGCTGTCAAAAGTGTCGCTAAAACCCCAATGAATAAATAAATAACTGTCACAGGCAACACGCGAAAGTAACATATCACTACATCATGTTAACAAAACATTGAACCCATAGATCTATGCCTCATGTTTCACTCATGGGGTGGGAATGACAAATTGCCCTGGCGTCGGCCCACTCAAATTTATTGATTCTGTATTCTGTAGCAGAATGCTGGGGCCATGTCATGGGCCGCATGGCCACCACGTTCAACTTTGGACCACTGAAGGGAAATTTATTTATATATTAAGGTTTAACGACACTTGAACAGCCAAGGTCATATCGTGTCGGTGACAGTTTTACGGGTGTAGGAAGCCAGAGTACCAGCAGAGAAACGCCAAGCAACGACAAGCAGCTGCCAGCTTCCCAACATCGTAACTCCGCACTGCAGCACAGGCAGGGTTAGGCTGGTTGAAGACATGCACACCATCGACGTGCAGTACTCCTTAGTGTATGATTTGATTATGGTTTGTAAATTGCGGGCCAGCTGCTAATTTTGAAAAATAAAATGACCGTGTGATGAAACAATTTTTATTAGGCAAAAATCCTGAGACACGCCCTGAGACTCTGTTTCGCCCATCATATTTGACAGTATTCCCAGTACTTTTACTCTCACTTACCACCACCGGGACTGGGGGTGGGGGGTACACTCAACATTTCTCAGTCCAAATTGTGAATAAGATCGACGACAGCATTCTGCAACAGTGTATTCTGTATTATCGCTATTTATTTGAGATTTACGCAACTTACTCAGAACTAAAAACATGTACATCACATTTCAAAATTAAGGAATGTTGAATTGAATACAGAAATCAGTAATTTATTCAGTACCATGTAGCATCAATACAAAAACAAGAAAACAATTATGTAACTAATCCTTTTCACAGAAAAACAGCAGTGACCTTTTGATTTTTTTCGGGTACCAACACTGGAAATCCCGGTTACTCCTTGTTATTTTCTGCAATGCTGTCACTGTACTGGGTGTTGACGTAATCCACTTGTCACGTACTGTACAAACTACAAAGCTGTGAACAGTAGGTCTGCAGTGGCGATTTCCAAGCTGCCCAAGTCACTGTCATATGCTGTGTCTGATTCTGGTAGTATTTACTATTTTTGACCTGGCAAATTTTTATTACCAATTTAAATTTAAAAGCAGAAAAAAATGCATTTTCAATCAGTTGTTTGCAGCAATTTTCATCAATGTCTGCAACCCTGCGTGTTCGAACTTGGAATCAATAAGCACCTTAATATTAAGACACAGTAATAATTTGAAGTAGATTATATAGACTTCACCTATCTGACATCCTATAGTCCGTTTGAAACGGGTGGCAGGAGTCAGGACTCAGTACAAAACAAACCGTGCTCATGGCCGGAATGGCCCAGACTGGTTTAGGTCAGAATGTCTCCGATTTTGAATTGGAACAGCGTCAACAGCCCAATTTTCAAGACAGAATGGCCCACATTTATGTACTCACATCAAGTTCAAAAGTTCCAGAGTGGGTTCGCCGCTTGAAAAACCTTAAAATTTTAGTACAAATGTTTAATTCACCCCTCCCATCCTTTTGCACATGTTGGGGCTGGGCGTTTTTTCAATTTGCATTTTGGTTCAGTTTCGATTTTGTACGAAAACTCAGATTTTGGTTTGGTTTTCGGTTTTTCAAAATCTATGGTAATAATACACATTTTAGAGGGCAAGGGACACATAAAATGTGTCTGTATTTGTCATCCGAGTCATGAGGCTCCTAGAGCGTGTTAAGTCATCCGAGTTACTCAGTGCTGACCAATCTTCTCAGCGAAATGACATATTGTGGTGGGCTACTGTAGTGGGCTATAGGGCTGAAAAGCTTGGCTCATTTTCACAATTGACTAACCGAGAGCTATAAACGGATAATATTCAGTTATCTGTTACCATTATTTCAGTGAATATGGGATCAAAAGTATAGGAAATGGATAGCAGTATTCTCAGAAACTATTCCGTAGTGTGTATACAAACGAACGTTGTCGAGCACTCGACAACGTTCGTTTGTATACATACTATGGAATAGTTTCTGAGATTACTCAGTACTCACTGAAATTGCCGAACATTAACGAAGTCTTGAACGCCGAAGTCGATTATTTTTTATTTAATATATACAATGAAGCTTCGAGGTTTAATCTATCACAAACGAAAAGTAGTAGATTTACTACGTTGTAATCATGAAATGATTAGTGATGAGCCGATTATCGGTACAAGTTATCGGTATCGGCCGATAAATGGCTTATCAGCCGGGTATCGGTATCGGCAACAAATACCAATTCTGCCGATACTGGCAGCTGATATGTCTTTTTTTCCAAATCAAGTTCTCAGGCAAATTGCTGATAATCTCAACTAAATAGTACTAGTTCCTCAGATTAGAGCTTTTTAGAAAACGTATTTTTGGGGTATCACCCAAAATAAGCCCACCCCATATTTCTCTGAATTAAAGTTTCGACTATCAGTACCGGTGAAGCATTCTTCAACAAACAGGGCATCACGAAAATGTGCACGAAAATTTCAATTGTTCAATCAAAATAAAATTATGTGAATGTGTTTTGCAGTTGTTTTTTTGTCAATTTAATCTTTTCACATTTTCAGCTTAAAAAATAAAATTACCAAACTACATACTTTCGTGTTATTTATTATTGTCAGCCCTCGTGTTTATCAACTTTATGTTGAAGACAAATGGAAAATTCCCAGTTCTTAAATTATTAATGACAGTGTGTTCAGTGACTCAAATTGTTCACGTTATTACTTCAGAAAATGAGTTGAGAAATTACCTGATGTGATCTCTGAAAAAATAGCTACTCCAAAGTAAATATGAATTAATACCCCCGAGTTGTAATATTCAGTTTGATCCATGCTACATGAAAGGCTGTTTTGAAAACAAAACGGAAAGCCAAAGCCATATTGTTTACAACAATGGGGACACATTATATTCATCAGGGCGGTCAGTTTAAATATAGGTTTTGTATTTATGAAACGTGCCCACGTGTTTTTATCAATGCATTGCAGAATTCAGTAACCCCCTCCCCCACTTCTACACTCTACAGGCAGCAGATCACCGACAAGTGACAATGATTCATGATTTTTTGTGGGTTTTTTTTGGTGAATGCAGTACCACTATGGCTGCGGGTGCTGGTCAAAACGTGCCCGAACCAAAACGTCCCCAAGAGTTGGTTAAAATGTCCCCAACAATTGCCAATTGGTCAAAACGTCCCCAGGAGTTGGTCAAAACGTCCCCAACAATTGCCAATTGGTCAAAACGTCCCCAAGAGTTGGTCAAAACGTCCCCAACAATTGACCACTTCACTACCAGTGAAAATACAAATACATTGCATGATACCACAAGGAAATTTGCTCCGGATTTTTCATCACTGATGCTTTTTGAAAGAATCAATGATGAATAAATGTGAGGAAATTCTTTGTGACTATCTTGCAACGTATTGGCCTGTACAGATAGGCCTGCCTGCCTGTCTGACCACCCCCCCCCCCCCCCCCCACACCCCCGGCCAATTTTCTTCTTCTCTGGCAATAACAGCTAGGTTGAATGTCGATACATCAATAACTGGGAAATGGATAGTGCAGATAGTTATCCGGTGCCAACGATGTTGGCTGCGAACTGCCACCTGTTCATTTTGCACCTGCTTGCACTTGGAGAAAGTGAACGTAATAGAATTCACTGAGAAGCGGTCCACCAATGCATGTACATGTAAATGCTCACACATGAATGGTTTTAATAAACACAATTCAAAATGGAAATGAAATGACTGAACGAACATGTTTCAGGTTAAAACAAATTCACCACATGCGTTTTTGACCTCATTTGTTAACATTGATGTTTTGTTGATATTTTGTGCTGATTTTGTTGATGTTTTTCTACTGAAATGTATTTTTGAACGATTGATCGATGATTCCGATGGAAAAAATGAATAAAACAAACACATAAAACATTATGTCAAGTTTTCATTTTACATTCAGTCTCATTCGTGGATAAGCCCACCCCCATTTTTTTCACATGCCTGGGCTCACTGACGGGTCGGTTCGGAAATGATATTGAACTTGATACATCACAGATGTACATTACGTTGAGATCCACATGGGACGCGTGTCGAGTCACGCTGACTGCTGAACAACCCCATGTCTCGTTAGTCCTGTCTGAATGTCATCATATTTATACACAAGCTTGTGTCGCCACAAAAACTAATATCGGTATCGGTCCGATATTGAATTGAAATATCGGATATCGACAATACCGATAACACCCATATCGGCTCATCACTAGAAATGATGATCACTTTCGATATTTCGGATAACTGGTTGACAGTTTTTCCAATCGGTTAGGTAGGTAACTGGTTTTAAACCAGTTATCCGGTTAACCATTTCAGTACTAGCGGGCAACAGTGGTGGAGCAATGGGATATCTGGGGAGTCCAGCACCCCCCCCCCCCCCAAAATCCCACTTGCTCCTCCCATGCCCAGATTTGAAAAGATTTTTTTTTAATTTCCTGCCCCCCAGTCCAGTACCCTCAGTCCTGAGATTCTCCCCACCCCAAACTCTTCATTCACATGATCCCCCAAGACCCAGGATTTCAAACTATGGCTCCACCATTGGTAGGATCCGCCTTGTTCTGTCAGTGAGATTTGGGGCCTTGGGCCAAAATAATGAAAGTGTCAATGACACTGTAGCTCAACTTGTCAAGACAAAGACATGTACATGTATAGTATGTGACACAGCAATGACAAACATCTAGGTAATGACCTGATAACAAAGGTACATATAAAGTATTGTAACAGTCTGTACATAAATACTGACCATTGCCTGTAACAAATGTATAGGTAAAGTATTGTAAAGGTGGGTGACAGTCAGATGCTGAACTAGAAAAAATCTTTTGAGTCCCAGAGTGGGTCTGACTGAACCCCAAAATATTTGTTCTCATAGCACAGTGATAACAAAGGCACCCCAAAACACACTCGTTCCTGTCCTAGGGTGAAAACAAAAGTACTCAAGAAGTTTTGTGAAGATCAGTTCATAAATACGCGCTGTATAGAACTTGTGACAAAAAACTGATTGGACCTAATTTTGGTACAAAATGGCCACTGGCAGCCATCTTGAATTTTGGACCGTACCCAGAAACACTCATTCTCATCCCAAGGAGATAACAAAGGTACCCAAGAAGTTTTGTGAAGATCGGTTCATAAATACAGCCTCTACCCTGAGCCGTATTGACATGTGTGCTTACATTGTGTAAGTAGCACTGAATAAATCATAGTTCATCTAATTTGCATAATTTCTGCACGAAAAAAAACCCTTACAATATGTGATGTATTCCATGTTACTAAACATTCATACAAAAATTTATTCAAATCAGAACTTTCATACAGAAGTTCTATACAAAAGACTGATTGCACTAATTTTGGTACAAAATGGCTGCTGGTGGCCATCTTGAATTTCGGACCACACCCAAAAACACTCGCTCTCATCCCACGGTGATAACAAAAGTACCCAAGAAGTTTCGTAAAGATTGGTTCATAAATATGGCCTCTAGTCTGAGCTGTATAGAAGATGTGTATAAAAAACTGATTAGACCTAATTTGGGTACAAAATGGCCACTGGCAGCCATCTTGAATTTTAGACCGCACCCAGAAACACTCGTTCTCGTCCCAAGGTGATAACAAAGGTACCCAAGACATTTCGTGAAGATCAGTTCATAAATACAGACTCTAGTCTGAGCCGTATTGACATGTGTACTTACTGTGTATAAGTCGCACTGAAAAAATAAAAGTTCATCTAATTTGCATAATTTCTGCACGAGAAAAAAACCCGTATTATATGTGATGCATCCCATGGTACTAAACATTCACACACAAAAATTATTCAAATCAGGGCTTTCATATGGAAGTTCTATGCAAAAATCTCATTGCATCTAATTTTGTACAAAATGGCTGCCATCGGCCATCTTGAATTTCGGACCGGACCCCAAAACACTCGTTCTCGTCCCACGGTGATACCAAAGGTACCCAAGAAGTTTCGTAAAGATCAGTTCATAAATACGGCCTCTAGCCCGAGCCGTATTGGCATTTGCACTTACAGTGCTGAAAGTAACCCCAAAAAACATCAAAATTAGTCTAATTTGCACAATTTACGTACGACAAAAAAACCCGTATTATGTGATGTATCCCATGGTACTAAACATTCATACAAAAAATTATTCAAATCAGAGCTTTCATATGGAAGTTCTGTACAAAAAACAGATTTCTGCATCGTCGGTACAAAATGGCGGCTGGCAGCCATCTTGAATTTCAGACCGCACCCAAAAACACTCGTTCTCGTCCCACGGTCATAACAAAGGTACCCAAGAAGTTTCGTAAAGATCGGTTCATAAATACGGCCTCTAGCCCGAGCCATAGCAGCTTGGCACTTACAGCTCTGAAAGTAACACTAAATAAATCAAAGTCAGTCTAATTTGCATAATTTACGCACGAGAAAAAAACCCGTATTATATGTGATGTATCCCATGGTACTAAACATTTATACAAAACTTTATTCAAATCAGAACTTTCATACAGAAGTTCTGTACAAAAAACTGATTTTTGCATCATCGGTACAAAATGCCACTGGCAGCCATCTTGAATTTCGGACCACACCTAAAAACACTCGTTCCCGTCCCAGGGCCATAACAAAGGTACACAAGAAGTTTCGTAAAGATCGGTTTATAAATACGACCTCTAGCCCGAGCCATAGCCAATTGTTGACGTACGGGCAGACGGACAGACAGACGGACGGACAGACAGACGGACGGACGACGGGCCATGACAATAGCTCAAATTTGACTTCGTCAAAGTTGAGCTAAAAATAGGATTTGTTTGCCCTCTCCCGACCGCCCCGTTTTAAACCTGCCGACCCGAATTCTTTTATTGCACCTATTTTCAATTAATTTTTTTTATTCCGGTCTTTCGTCAAAGAGACATTCCGGAAACGATACCGCGTTTCTTAATCAACCAAATTGCAAACAATATGGCGTTTCAGCATCTGGAAAAGGCAAAATTGGATGTCAATAATCTTGAAAGTTCTGAAGAGAAAGAATCCCAGACGTTATGCCTAACAGTATCAGACAACAACACAGAACGGCTGATACTTGCTAATAAACTGGAAAAAATGTACATTGAGCTCACAGGGGTGAAGTATTTGAAGACTGGATCCCAGAATTAGCAGACAAAATAACAGTTCTCGTCAACATGACGACGACCCGGACACTGAACTATCTGTTGGCCTCACGCAAATGCTAACAAGCCTGGAAATATTTTTTCCTAATGTCAATGATACAGTTCGAATGGCTCTCGAGTTTGACAAATGCCTGAAGTTTGGGAAATTTAAAGCAGTTTTGATTTAACATTTCTGATTCTGGAGACACCAAGCCTGGAAAAACCAATGCATTTGAGGTGCTGATGTGGGGGGAGTCAAGCTAATGTTTTCCCAAACTCATTACCGAAAAAGATAAATTTACTGATGAGTATTTTTGATTCAGCTATCAGGAATCACACTGAATGTAAAGCAGGAAGCAATAATATTGCAATTTGTATTTTTTTGTTTTTTTTCATAAGTTTATTTGGATTTTGAAATAAGAACTTTTCATTACATTATCGTTCCGTCTCAAAATCTGGGCCGTTCTGACAAAAATGAATTTGGACCGTTTCGTCCAGCATTCAATGTTTGCTCCCCTTTGTAGCCTCTGGCAGTTTGTTTCTTTCCTTTCTCTCTGCCTGTATCTGCAATCTGCAACCTCCCCACTCCCTCTCCCTCCCTCTCTCTCACACACACACACACACACACACACACACACACACACACAACACACGCGACAGTGTTCACCGAAAGGTTTGAACCTAGCCCATGTCGCTTGTGTTGTGTCCTTGTGCAAGGAAGTGAATATTGATTGCTCGTGTGTTGATGGATTTGGCTTATATGTTTTCGTTAAGATCTTAGTGTATCTAGCAGAAAAAATTACCTACCTACCTACCCATCTATAAAACCATGGGTCGGGAGAGGGCAAACAAAAAATCTTTTAATAATGGCCTTGTCAAGATGCAAACAATTCCTTATTGTTTAAGGAGCCGCTAAGCTCTCACCATGGTTTTAGTGGATAATATGCAATCGTTGTGCTTATTTCGGTAATTATCAAATCGCTTAAAAATTGACTGCACTGTTTCCAATGGTTCCTGCTTCAAATGACAGTAAGATAAAAGGAATACAAATGATATTTCTTGTGATTTTGATAGCTATTATTGAAGTTGTGATATCATATACGAATCACTTTTATTGGCAACTCACTCCAATGTTTTCACAATATCTCTCCTAATTTTGACTGTAGAGGTTCGTTTTTGACTGATTTTGCCCAAACATAGAAATTGGGCGAAGTGAGCAGTGCCAAGGCGAAGATATTGCCAACTTCACTTTCCCCTCTTGGCTGATCCCTGCGTTGATTCCATCTCAGTTAAGACCGGCGATTGATGTTTTTGAAGGGAGACGGCTGCATAATGGGATTTGAATGTTTGCAAGTTTGTAAGATATTGCATCTTGGGATTTGTTATAGGGCAGCACGGTATATCGATAAACCGATATATACCGGTATTTAAACAAACATTAATTGAATACTGGTGTAATTACAAAAATATCGGTTTATCGTCGTCATTTATTTACCCACAATTTAATTTTCAAGATGACTCAAGTTTTTTAACTGTAGCCCCGAATGAATAATATTATCCCTTTATTCAAGGAATCGTCTGCTTGTGCCCTCATAATATACAAATTCAGCAGTTGAAAAAATAATTTTAAAAAATTTCAACAAAACTATATCATGTGACCCCTCATTGGAACGAGCTCACTGAGCTCGTTCCAATCTGGGGTCACATGATATAGTTTTGTTGAAATCTTTGAAAATCTGATAAACTAATTTCGAAAATAATAAATTTTGATATCGTCTGCGTTGGGTAAAGGATTTTCGAACCGCATCATCAAGACATGCTAATTCATTCCGACAGTGATGCCTCGAGTCTTGAATGTGGTACTTGTGTTCATATATCTGAACAGATTTCGATATACCAGTATACCGCAGTATATTTTGGAATATCGATACCGGTATTCAGTTTTGAATATCGTGCAGCCCTAATTTGTTGTGTACACAAAGTACACATGGGAAAACGTGTTGATTGTAACAACTGATTATTGGTAATGCAGAGTTAACTTGACACTTTACACCTGACAGACCTGGAGTACTGCGTGATTCCTTAAAGTAAGTTCAAATAGTATACAAACAATTTGCAGTAAGTTTAAAAAACTTTCAGTAGTTACCTGCCATCCATTTAACAGGATATGTTCTATTTTAATTTAACCACTTTATTGACAAAAAAACAGCACTGCCAATGCACAGTGTTATCTCTTGAGCATGTGACAGTTTCAGAGAACGTGCCAGAAGTCGGCTAATTAACATAATTTACCTGTCATTTTTCCCATGTGAACTTTGAGGTTTCAAAACTCAATAAATTTTATGTTTACTTCCAATCTAATTTACAACACGCCGTACGCAGATGATATTGGGTCAAAGAAAATTTATATTACTTTTACACCATATATTTCAGGTAACTTTCAATACCTAAAGTTGAAACTAGAAGTCCTGCCCCACATTCTGCACTAATTTGAAATAATAGTGCATTATATTAGCGCAGCAAATCACCAGAGAATCACATCTGATGCATGGTTGTGTATCGCGATTTCTGCAGAATTGTAACGTGCGATGGCTGATTGATATTCAGTACTTGTAACAGGCAATCAAAAGTAATTAAGTTGCACCTCCTATTGACATACGGTGGCAATTAAATATTAGAAAGGAGATACTCAAAGGACGAGATGATGTTCATTCATCTGTTCTTCCCCTTTTATAAATTCATTTCACGATAATACAAGTAGTATTTAAAAAGCGCGTATCGCGTGATTTTCGTTTTCAAAAATTCATGAGAAGATCATGCTGGTTGATTCAAGACTGCAAAACCTTGAGAAGGCAGAAGAAGTAATGACGTTTTCATTTTGAGAATTTTTAGCCTACTATCAATCGGAGCCGTTCTTTTGGAGGAACTATGGGAAAGGTAAGCGTGGTTGGAAACAAAGAACGCTCTCCACAGAATACCAAACTGACAGTGTATCGAAAGTGTTGAGAGCGAATTACGAATTCGGAATACTCAGCTGTGTTTATAAAGAAAATTTCAATTTCAAGAGATAGTTGGTGTTCTGTAAAAAAAAATATTTATTTGGATGAAACTGAAAGCTGAACAAGAAATTAATTATTCACCGGGAATTGCGAAAGTCAGATCAACAAAAAGACGCACCCCTCCCCTCCCACCCCCCACACCCTTTCATCAGCAGAACCATCAAGTTCTTATGCATCCGTATCCCTACAAGTACATAGAGGGAAGCAAGGATAACAAACTGCCAATTCCCCAGACACCACAACTCTTCCTCCCAGCACTAGCTTTGCCTTTTTAAGTAAAAGTTAAAAATAAAAAAGTATTCTCAAGTTCTGTTGGTGGCAAATGTCACCTTCGATCAATGAGAGTTAAAGAGGCTTAACCCTTTACCTAACAAATCGCCCGCATCCGCCCACGTAATATGCAAATTGAGCAGTTGAAAAAATTAAATTTTTCAAAATATTTCAACAAAACCATATCATGTGACCCCTCATTGGAACAAGGTCATTGAGCTCGTTCCAATGAGGGGGTCACATGATATGGTTGTTGAAATTGTTTGAAAAATTTTTAAAAATAATAAATTTTGATATCGTCTGCATTGGGTAAAGGGTTAACATTATTAGTTATAATGGAGCGTTGTATTGAACACGTCGATGTGTAATTATTTTATCCATTACGGCTGCTTGTGTGAGTTGGGGGGGGGGGATGGGGGGGGATGGGGGGATGGGGGGGGCAAGTATATCTGGAAAAATTTGCCCCCCCCCCCCTCCACACACACACACACACACGTTTCTGTCACTGTGTGGTTCCTTGGGTATGATGTATTAACAGTTCATGATTAATAAGGGTGGCCTACCGTTCACAACACTTTCTGGGACCTACATTCCAAGTCTTCCACATGTGGTCAGTTAAATTTTGGTCTATAATTCACAGTATGGCATTTATAAATTTCTCTCAGACACTGGCAATAGCAAGGGAATATTAAAAACCCTTGACATACATGTATTTTATTCTAATTTCGTTTAGAAAGATCTTCGTGAAACCTTTCAAACAATCGTTGTCAGTGTTTAATGGAGTGTTAAAAAATAGGCCGATGAAATCGTCAGATGTGTACCCATACGCGCAACTTGTAGAAAGCTGTTTGACGGAGGGCCACCACAGATGCCGACATTATGTACACCATACAAGGTATGGGTACATATAGAAATGGATTGGAGGAGCGTCTAATTTGATGGATAAAGGGTTAATATCTCCAGATCAAATTATCAGATTTACATAAAAAACTATACAGCACAGCACAGCACATCAGTAACCTGAATAAATATATAAAGTAACATGACAATCGGATTGGTTTTTTTTGAGTTATCTCATGCCAAAGGGATTGGAGGAATCTTCAATTTGAAGGAAAAAGGGTTAATATCTCCGGATCAAATTATCAGATTAACACCAAAAACTATACAGCTCAGCACATCAGTAACCTGAACACAATTATGAAGTAACTTGACAATCCAAGCAACATTTTTCAAGTTATCAAATGCGAAAGGGATTGGAGGAATTTTCAATTTGAAGGATAAAGGGTTAATATCTCAGGATTAAATTAACAGATTTACACCAAAAACTATACAGCTCAGCACATCAGTAACCTGAACACAAATATAAAGTAACTGGACAATCCAAGCAATATTTTTCAAGTTATCGAATGCTAAAGGGATTGGAGAAATTTTCAATTTGAAGGATAAAGGGTTAATATCTCGGGAATCAAATCATCAGATTTACACCAAAAACTATACAGCTTGGCAAATCAGTAACCTGAACACAAATATAAAGTAACTTGACAATCCCAGCAATATTTTTCCAAGTTACCGAATGCCAAAGAAATGGATACGGATGGACGGACGGACGGACGGACAGATGGATGGACGGATGGATGGATGGACGGATGGACGAACGACGGATGGTCACCCCGGATGCAGGCATTATGTGTACCATACATAGTATGGGTACACATAAAAAGCACAGAAAACTGAAAATTGTCCTCATGCTCATGCTTGAATCAGTTAAATCATTTTTTTCATTTTCTGTCCATGTGCAGCTTTTTGGGGTAAATTGATATTCAGACGTGGTACACTTGATGGGTTAGTATGTCGTGTGGAAGCATTTCCAAATGACTGAAAACAATCAAAAGCGTGTAACAACTATATATTCATGAAAAATATCTGATCTGAAAGTACATTTTAGAAAACTTGAGCATGAACGTTGTGGACAACTTTTTCGTCCACATCATGACACACGGTTTGAGAAATTGCTATATCCTCTCAGTTTTGTACCACAGGCGACTCAACCCATCGTTCATGTGAAATTAACATTATCAGACACTGTGAACGACTGTACTTTTGATTGTGGATATCCTGTGATCTGTCTAAAATCCATCCACAGTAACATGGTGGGTGCTTTTGTACAGAAACACCAACAAACTAGAATTTCCACACATACTGGATTGTGTTATGCAAAGAAACATTCTCAACTTCAAGTGAGCTTCAAACCAATATAAAATGCCCAATCCACTGAACCATACTGTGTGTTCCTTGTGCTTGCTTTGTCACAGAAACTGAGTATATCATTTGGGTGGATATTCCACCCCTGGAGTGATTTGTAGACACCCCAATAATATGATGGGGAATTCTTTGAAGAATAACTCTGGTCATCGGGCGAGTAGATGAATACAAGTGGAGTTTCCTTGAGCTGAAATTCGCAAGACTACAGTTGGATGTCTCAAACGGTGGGTGGGGGATGGAAATTTTATAGATTCATTCCACACAAGACCCTGTACAAGCTTTCTATCTGATCCAACATCTTGGAAATGTTGAATAAATGTTTAAACTAAGACACTGTCATATCACTAATATAGTTTAGAGTGGACTGTCATTAAATCACCTGCACAGTGAAGTTTTTACCCCACACACTTGAAAGTTGATGCAAAGAAGTTTAGTCCTCAAACAGACTGCTGTGTTTTTCCTTGTTCATTTGTCCTTGTCCGACTTGTCGTACATACTTCTTTCTTCAACGAACTGCGGATGTAGGCCTACACGTAAGCTCAACTTATTGTACTTTTACTTATAGGAGAGAGGGCTTGTCAGGTTTTAATTTTCATAAATTTTCACCAGACCGTTTTTCCATTGAATATTCTACTTTCTTGCTCCTAATTTATAGAACAAATATGATTATTTTTTACCTTTGAAGCTATATTGTGGCAACGGCCACATATGTGGCATAAAGTACTAATAAATATGGTTGATGATCGCTATCCTTCTCGATGTAAACATACTGGGAATGGTATATATGGACTCATCCTGTCTGAACAGAGATTTCTATTTGCGGCAGTTTTTCTGGTACATGTAGCAATCAGTAATGTTGGCAATCACCAATGACAGTAGAAGGGGTGAATTAGCTTTGAAAACAATCCTGTTAATATACAAAGCTCCTGTTTTATGACCTCAAATAGGAAATGGATTACTTAACAATTAGGTGTAAAATTTATATTTTCATGGGTCTTATGTTTTTTTATCATCAGTGATTAAGGATTAAAGATGAAGAGTGATTGAAAATATCTGATCTAAGGAAAAATCAGTTTGGGATAAAACATTAAAACAAGAGGCCCCCAAAGAGCCTTAATCGCTCACCGGCCAAAGTGGTTCAAAGAAGTATTTGGGGTCACATTCAGTTAGACATCGTTCATCAACACTACAAAGGAAGGAGGTCATAAGAGACAAATTTTATGGAACCAGGGACATGGCTTGAACAAACTTGACTTACACCCCTAAGGATGCTGCATACCAAATATCCAAAGCATTCATCTGCTGAATCTGAAGAAGAAGATTTTTAAAGAAAATTCCTCATTTTGAACTATGTTATCATTTGGGCTCCCACAGTGAGCCCAAATATGAACCCAGGGACTTGGCTTTAACAAACTTGAATGTCACCCCCTAAGGATGCTGCATGCCAAATATCAAAACATTTTCGACTGCTAAATCTGAAGAAGATTTTTGAAGAAAAATTCCTCATATTGACTAAGTTATAATTCGGGCTCCCACAGGGAGCCCAAATATGGACCCAGGGACTTGTCTTTAACAAACTTGAATCTCACCCCCCTAAGGATGCTACACACCACATATCAAAACATTCCGACTGCTGGATCTGAAGATGATTTTTTAAGAAAATTCCTCATTTCGAACTAAGTTACAATTCAAGCTCCCACGGTGAACCCAAATATGGACCTAGGGACATGGCTTGAACAAACTTGAATCTCACCCCCCTAAGGATGCTGCAGACCAAATATCAAAACATTCCGACTGCTGGATCTGAAGAAGATTTTTAAAGAAAATTCCTCATTTTGAACTAAGTTATAATTCGGGCTACCACAGTGAGCCCAAATATGAACACAGGGACTTGGCTTGAACAAACTTGAATCTCACCCCCCTAAGCATGCTGCACACCCAATATCAAAAGATTCTGCCGGCTGGATCTTGAGAAAAATATTTTTAAAGAAATTTGCCTGAAATGCACTAAGTTCAAATTTGGGCTCCTATACTGAGCCCAAATATGAACCCAGGAGGCTGATTTGAACAAACTTGAATCAGATCGCCCCACAATGTTGCATACCAAATATCAAATGATTCTGCCCACTTGTGCGGGAGAAGAAGATTTTTTAGTAATTTCTCTAATATACATAGGGTGCTATCAGAGTTATGCCCCCTATGGAGCCCCAAGTGGGCATGTCCATTTCATTTGAACAAACTTTAATTGACATATGGTAATGAACATCCATACCAAGTTTCAAGCAAATCGACCTAGCGGTTTCAGAGGAGAAGTCGTTTGAAAAATGTTCACGACGGCGGACGGACGACGACGGCGGATGACGACGACAGACGGCAAGTGATAAGTTTAGCTCCCTTCGGTGAGCTAATAAAATGGGATGGGAAATTTTCAGCAAATTCGCTGATTTCGGCGAATTCGTGCCCCAAAAGCTGACATTTTATAAAGAAATTACGTATTTTAAAACCAACAGGTTCACTCTGTGTTCTTAGATTTAAAAAAAAAAATAATTTCAAGGAGTTTTCACAAATTTCAGGGAATTTTGTTGCTTGCCTCTCTCATCCCTGTTCTTTACTGATAATGTTAAAAGATACGCTTTGCTCATGGTGACGACAAGACAGTTAAAGTTAAAGCAAACTGAAACAAGTTAAAGAAATCAGAATTACGAAAACTCACTTCGCTTCAGATGAATTTATTCCAAAGTGTCTGACAGCACTCTTATGAACAGATCACCTGGAAATAAAAGCAGAATGCCTGGTGATAGAAAATGGGGAGGAGGCATCTTTAAAGTCATGTTGGTCTATGGCCTATGTTTAACCACTCTGCACAGGAAAGAGGGGTGGGGGTGTGTGGGGTGGGGGTGTATTTTTCAATCAATATTAAAAAAGTATTGTTTATTTAACCCCTAAGTTAATACGAACATGCTCGCCCTTTGCCAAAAACAAGACCTCCCCCCCCCCACCCCCCGCCTCGCCTCAAAACAACTTGTGACCATGCAGTCGTGATTTCAAAATGTTGTGGGGGGGGGGGGGGGGCAGTCAAAATATTCAGGGGACAGTTTGACTCGGGGATGGGCGGGGTGAAACCGTTTGCCAGCCTTGAGGCCTGGCCGCTGAAGGTTGGTTTGCATCAAATAGCAGGATGATTCAGATCAAAACGATGAGGGGCATTTGGCCAGGGGACACTCTGAGCAAGTCCCATCGTACTGAATAGCACGCCGCATACCACTGTGTTATTATTGGGTGTAGCTTGTGATAAGAACAAGGTCTCAAAAAGGAATGACGTTTTAAATGATATTGAAAATTTGCTGTGAATTGCTCGTTACAAAATCAGTTGGGAGACCGAATGGTATTGTCGGTATTTGGATTTTTTATGATGATTTTTTGAACAGATTTATCCATGTTTTCCAAGTCTAACAAAGTCACAGATATTAATTGATAAGATGCTGGTGTCAAAACATTTTTTATTACGATTATCCGATTTGGCAGCGACTTTGATTTCACTGTCCGGGCTTCTTGTGAAAATTAAAACTGGCCATTTCAACTATTTTTTCGCGTTTTTTTTTCTTTCACTGTCACGACAAATTTACCAGTCAAACCTGATTCAAAATGATATCGACGGATGTTCGAGTCCAGTTACAACAAATTTCTTTTCCTAATTATAATATGTGTCGGAGATCAACGTTAACGACCTTGCGAATAGCACACTACATTCTGTGTTTCATAGCGCAGAAGTTATCGCATGTTTAACGAGGTTTACTTGACTGTTCTGCAAGACAGCGCATCAACTAACGAGCGTTTTCTGCACTAGACGTGACAGGACTTCTAGTTTTAACTGTATTTGGGCGAATATTATGAGTGAGCGTGAGGCTGTGCCCGTTCATTAAATTTAATCAACGATTCTCGAATTGCATGTGTGGATTCTTCTGTAAGACTTTTTAATTTTTTAGATTCCTTCTGGTTGTGGATCTGTAGATATCGTCTCGTCAAAATTATCTTTGACCCCAAAGCATCTGCATACGGTGCATAGTAAATTAAGATTCGAGGTAAACATAAAATTTATTGAGTTTTAAACTTTTATAATCTCAGAGTTCCCATGGGAAAAATGACAGGTAAATTATGTTAATTAACCGATCTCTGGCACGTTCTCTAAAGTCACATGCTCAAAGAGATAACGCTGTGCATTAGCAGTTATGTTTTTTGTCAACAATAAAATTTGTAAATTACAATTGAACATATCCTGTTAAATGGATGGTAGGCAGGGGTTAGCCGAGTGGGTGACTAGGGCGAAGAAGTCGCCTTGTCATTCCTCAAGTCGCCTTGGCTTACACTGGGGGCAAAATTCAAGTTGCCCTCCAAAACTTCCTTGGGAGACATGGTAGTTTACTGTATTTTCTTATGTTTTATTTCCAAAAAAACAACACTTCCGCATTCACAAAAAAATAAACACGGCTGCTGTTAAAATCTGCCATTCGGCTCTGAAAATTGCCTAAACTAGCCCAATTTTATATTTCTGAAAAGAGTTGTAATGGTGTAGTTGTTCGAACAATACGCCCCAACTGATAGCAACCAGCACAAAATGCTATCTAAAACCAAAAGTGTCAGCAAAAACAACAAATCACACAAGACACACATCGAGTTTATTAGAATTTATTAAAGTTAACCACCATTTCAAAACCCCCAAAATGTGCAGGGGACAGTTCATCCATAAAAACATCGAAATTGCTTACGGTTACGATCTGTTACACTGAAAAATTGGTTGCATTGAAATTTGCCCCGCAATTTGCATTGAAAGTGTTTCTTTGAAAACCTGTGTTGGAAGGGGGGGTTAAATGTAACTAGAGGTACTGTGAGCAAGCTCACAAAGTGACACCCCCGAATGTATAAGTTAGATTATCTCCCCTTGGAAATGTCAGAACGGAATTATATTGCTTCATGCACATCTTCATATGGAGTTCTTCCATTGTGTAAAGTTTCATGAAAATTCTTCAAACGGTTTAGGAGAAGTTGTGCTTATAAGGATGGACAGACGGACGAACGGACAGGGTGATTCCTATATTCCTCCCCCCCCCCCCAAACTTTGTTTACGGGGGAGAAAATAAGGCTACAATAGAAATCACACATATTAGGATGGATAAGAATGGCAGGCCTTATAGCACCAATCGCACGTGTCAATGTGAGATGGATGGCAGAAATTGTCATTTTTCTCAACAGAGTATTATCATCCAGCACAGCAGGTAAGGGAGACAACTGAAATATTTTGTCATTTACCTTAGAAATAAATTAACTCAAATTGATCGATGTTATTAAGCAAGAATTAAAGAAGAAAAATAACATTTTGTAAAAGCAATTTTTACCAGTTGTGTGGTTCTGGTGTTCAACTGTTTGCCTGCCTGCCTGTACAAAAAATACGCTTTTTATCCCTGAAGCATAAAAATTTTGACGGTCACCTGTCAGACATAATCAATCAGTCAGTCTGTGAGACAGTGTATGCCCAAACACCAGAAAGACGGTCCTTTGGGGTTATTCGACATTCTGATAATCACGTACACTTTGAGTAAAATAGTTGAAGGAAGGTGTTTTTCTGCTGAACAGAAAAAAACGAAAGAAAATTACAACTTTTTATTCAGCAATAACATTGAGTAGCCTGTATTTTTTCACGAGTGTAAAGTGTTTCACACAGTCATGTCGAACACACGCACGAAAATACAGACATTTTGCTGTTTGGTGCAAGTACATTTCGCTCCTATGCAGACCACCCGATTCTGTTAAATCAAATCAAACGTCATATTATATGCATGGACAACCTATTTTTTGACGATTCAATCAAGTTCAGTGTGGAATTGGAAAAAAATAAAAAAATAGTTAAGAGACATCTGAACTAAAATAAACTGTGCGAGGGGAAACTCCACTCTGAGTGTATGCGTCATAATTAACCTATGCCGTCCACATCTCATTCAACGTATTGAAGATAAATTGTTAACCTTTCAAAAGAGTCCTGCAAAACAAGAATGCAACAAATTTGTCACAAACTCCCAATAAAAATCGACTGTGGATACAAAAGTTACACCTCACAAGTCTTTTGAACTTGCACAGGTGGAGATGATTACAATAGTTTGTTCAGTAATTGAAGCCTGTGACAATTAATGTTCAATAAGACAATCACTACCGGGGTATTAGCGACCAGTGACATAATTGAACTACTACTTGTTATTGTTTAAAGCTTCTTTTGTTCACCGACTCTCAGCAGCCTATTATTTTGTATACGTTCACTTCAAAGTAAACGTTGAACAGAATCACACAATATGAATAACCTAACTCTACATTCATTTAACAAACAAAATTAGTTTTTAGACCTCTCTCTCAGTTTATAGTCTTGGGATAAACTTCAGAAACAAGAATGTTACTAAGGCAACAACATGCCCCCCCCCCCCCCCCCCCCACCTCCCTTGTGACCTTCACCTTGCAGATGTGGTGGAAACTATTATATGCGACACATCTTCTGACTGTCCTTAACATTTGTAAAAAGTTCAACAATTGTACTATGATTCGTTTCTGAATTATGGCTGTGACACGAATATTGACCGATTTCTAGTGTGATTTTGAAATGTGACCTTGACCTTGAAGGTACGAACCCGGCTATGGTGTGTGACACATCCTCCCATGGTCCTTTATAATTGTGTGACGTTTGATGACTGACCCTAACAGTTTTTGAGTTATTGGCTCGAACACACACACACAGACACGGACAGACGGACACATGCACACGTCAATCACCATAAGCCACCCGACTTAAGTTGGGGGTGGGGGGGGCATAAAAATCAACAATGGAGATGGGGAGGGGCGATCAAAGTCACGAGAGCGTGGTAGTTTCTTATTTTTATTTATTCATTTTTTGTGGGGAGGGAGATTTCCACGTCACTGGTTGTGGCGACAAACTCTTAACATTTCTGGATAAAATCTTAGGAGCCACCCACTACCCTTGAAAGACAGAGCTCTTTTGCTAATCTATTAAACTTATAATTGTCCCTCCCCCCCCCCCCCCCCCACACACACACAGTGATTTAATGGTAATCAAACTAAAATGCATGTGATGAGCAACGACGTTGATACATAGGGTCTACTTGATCTTGCAGACTGTGTTTTGACTTTAAATTAAGTTAAAACAATTGCCATATTCTACAATATTATGGCAAATTAATAATTAAAATTGCTGGTGGTCTTTCTTTTTGGGGGTGGGTGGGGTGGCGTAGGGTTGAAAATGTAATTATTTGATTGCAGTTAACGAAAGCGAACAGGATGTCAATACAGTACGTGGAGGGTGGATTACTACCAAAACACCCGTCACTGCCGGGGTGACTGCGAGTGCAGAGGATTAAAAGTCGCGGTGGACTCACTCGTCCATGTGTACAATCACTGCGATCTCGAGTGACGGGGATTAGTGATAAAACTGACAAATGAACAATTAAATTCAAAGCTTGAGTGGTGTCACCGCGACAACGAGTGGCCGAGATTATCTTTTAAAAAAATCTGATGTGAATAAAACGCCAATCCATTGTACATTGTATATTTGTACACTTTAAAATTCAAGTTGAAAATATTTTGTCGGTGTTAGGCCCCCGCCCCCTTATTGTCGGCCGCGAGTTTTTGTTTTTGAGTCGGTTCAGAAATTCAATTCCGGATGCCAGAGACATTTTGACAGATCACAACAAAATACAAATTCACCAAAGCATTGTTGGTCTTTATTTCTTATTTAAAAATTTTCCAATGCGACATCATTTATGAAGAAACAATACGCGCAGTCAGTTTGGTTTCGCCACTCGTCATAAACAAAAACGGTGCAGCTCGAATAAAAGTGTTTGGGTACGATTCAATTTCACCACTCCAGAGCATCCAAAAAAAAACACACGTGCTACCGAGGTGTGTACAAGGCCCATAATCTTATTCTATTTTACCGTCATTATCAGGGTTAAATCACGATAAAACAGCACTAGGGAAAACTGCTAGCGTGAAACATGAATGACATAGCTGCATTTGATGAAACTGGAATTTACCTTGCCTTTTCAGTGGAAAAACTCGTAAAAGGTGAGAGTGACCCGTCGCAATTTCACTGAAATCTGGAGTTGAAACTGAACACCTGTCACAGCGTCCCACAAATCCACCTGCAAACCTACATGTACATGTAAATGATTTCTCGGATATTCCTGAGTGTTTTTTGATACAAAATGAAGAATTAAAAAGGATAAAAACAGACTCAACAGGTCCGGGGAATTTTGCGAAGAATATCACTTATAGACTTTTCCCCGAACTTTTTAATTCTGCCAACACCAGAGTGAATGTTTCGTACTACGGAGGAGGTGTACTCAATAAGAGTGAACTAGACCCAACAAGAAAAACATATATTGAAAGATATGTTCTGCATTACTATCCAGAATTTAGGGATAGTGATTCTTGGAAAGATCGCATAGTGCCCAAAATTAACGAAGCTCTCCGGAGGCCAGTTAAAAAAACTTTAAATGCTATGTAAATACCTGCTGTTTGTGAATCTTGTGCTAGAAGGTTAGTAGTGGTAATGTGAAGGGGGTTGTGGTGTTCGATAGCAATGCTTCCCTCATTGTAGCTATACGGCTGCAGGTCTATGACGGCTCTTGTGTTCTGTTGGAAAGGAGCGGGGGTGTGGGGGGGGGGGGGGGGACGATTTTAAAAATACCCGATGAGCAATTTGATAACAGCAAATGTAGATTAAATCAAATAAACAACTGCATGTATGCAAAAAAGAGCATTCTTTCTTGTCGACGTGCAATTGTTTATTTGGTATAATCTAGCCTCAGACATTGCTCTCGATTGAAAAAAAGAACATACATGTACATGTAAGTTATGAAACATGTTTACGAAAAATATAAATACAGATTTATTTATAATTATTTATTTGTGTTTGAGGTCGCATACTTATGCACAATGGCTAATCGTGACCGTGACAGTTTTACGTTTGGAGTACCCACAGAGAACCACCGAGCATAGACGAGCAACTGTCAGCTCCTCTGTTCAAACTCCGCCTAAGCAGGGTTACAGCGGTTAAGACACATGCAGTGCGCCTTAATACACGGCGTCATCGTGCTCACATGTAGGCAACCAGGATAAAGTATCTTGCCCAAGGACACAACGCGAATCATCCCGGATGCTAGGTGGACATTGGACAATATTTGGAAATAAACTAAAATAATTTGTTGGTATGGTAATTTTTCGGCATTTCTTTTGAGGAAAAAATAAAAAAAAGTTTACCATTGAAACGGGTGCATTACATTTGTTACAATGAGGGTCAGAAGGAATATAAAATGTTGAAAATGTATTTTTTATATGGTGGACATTTAAAATAATTTTTCTTCGAAAATACAGCTTATGGTCTAACATTGAAACGAGTGCATTACATTTGTTCCAATGGGAGTCGTAAGCTACATTTTGGAAGTAAAAAGTTTCTTGTAAAATTAATAAAAATATCTTTTTTTTGTATTTTTACATGTACGGTAGATATTTGCTGGAAAATGGTTCGGTATTTTTTATGTGTTCTACATATTATTTCTCTAGCAATTTTTAAATGAATCACACGGTTGATACTATTGTTAAATGATGAAAGAAATAATAATTGTATGTGACCAGTTTTATGACTGTTATTCTTACATTGTTTGTTGTTACAGTAATAAATCATAATTGATGTTTTGTGCTCCTTGTTACATTGTTACCCACTATCAATTAAGCTACCACCAACAGTAGGTGTTAAAACAGATGTTAGGTGTGATAAATTGTTGATGTTTGTTTGTTTGTTGGTGGTTAACGTCACATATTTATGCACCATGGCTAATCGTGACACAACATGGAGATGAAGTCAAGTTTAGTCAATCGTTGATCTACATGTTGCCCAGTTTAGAGGACTTTCACCCCAAGCATTGGTGACTGGGTCCTATTTTACTAGTGAAGCGGAACTGGTTTACCACAGTAAACAAGTGCTGCTTACTTCCCGGGGTTCCCACGGGGAGATAAATTGTTGAAACTCAGCTGACTGGACCAATAATACAAAATAAAATATCGCGGACTCCATTAAATATTATTGCCCGAAAACACTACAGCACCCTCGGGGAGAGGTGGCACCTTTGTGAGAGGATCTCCTCTCGCTCTGGTCCTCACCCGAGGGTTCAGTCAACAACCTCCACAAAGTCATCCCAACGCCACTGATCATGCACCCTGAGACAACTTCCGAATACGAGAACCCTTCCCACCCCACCCCCCCCCCCCCCCATCCTTTAACACGCCTTGACATGCAGCTACCAAATAGTATAAGTCACAGGGTCGAACGGGGCTGGCCCCACAGTGTCCCTGTGCACCTTCGGCGCACGATTCGCCCTCGTTGTCTTTTTTGCTTTTCAGCTCGATGGGCCGAACTCAGTTGGACGAGGCAACGTTACGACGAAGGTCTCGGACTTCTCTCCACGTTTTCTTCGATGGCTTGTTTGCCATCTTTGTGAAAAAAAACAAAATTTCCCAACATGTTCGTGTAAACATTATTGATGAATAAAGAAGTGAAATACTCTTTCAATTGTTTTGAGTTATTTGAACTTCATACGTTGGCCTCGGCGAATGCAGGCAATCAGAATATCAACTCACCCCAAACAGCCGGTATGCATTTATAATGAATGCGAACGATGTGATTTAACAACTGGACAGCTGCTCTCTGTTTTAATTGTTATTAGGGAATTCAAGCCTTAATTTGTTGATTCTCCGGCAAGTGATAACTCACTTTGGAGAAATAGGTTGTGTTTACGATGGTATTAAAGGTTGGTGGTACAGACCTAATGTTTTGGGTGGGGTGGGGGGGGGGGGGGGGGGGGGTAAATAATAAATAATAGAGATATGCCCAACCTGTTTAATCTTGGACCTTCCCGGGTTTATGTAGGTCATAATGTGTACCAGCAACAGGCCACATATTTTCTTTTTAAAACTTATTTCTATTAAATTTTAGCTTGCCATTATACACTTGGAGTACCAGTATTCCCGGATTTATTTGCTTGAATGTGTCATTATTTACGACGTTTATCAAATTTTCACCTGGTGGGCTTAAATTGCGTTGAGTGCTGTTGACCCCTCGATAATAAAGTTTACCGTTCGCACCTGCATATTTTTCCACAGGTATAATAATGAAAGTGTCAATGACACTGTAGCTTAACTTGAGTGTTGTGTTTGATGAAAAGGATAATGTTCAATGTTTATGAAAGGATTATGAAATAAGACAAGAATTGTGATAATTGGGAATATGTTCATTTCTGTTCCCTGTATGCTATGTTTATGATAAAAATAATAGGTGTACACTGTACTAAAGAGCTGAGGGGTGGGTTAATATGACCTCACAGTTAATGTATGTGGCCCTCAGAGTTAACGAAAATCAACAAAAGTTACCAAGTTACAGTGAAATTATTCCAAGACGTGTCATCCTATCAAGTTACATTAAAATCCCTTCATAAATATGGCCTGTAGACTGTGCTAAAGGTTTTCGGGCTTTGGGCCCTGTAGCCGTCCGTTTCCCAATTGCGTCCAAAGAGGACGTTCTCATCTAGACATTATATGAAGTCAACCTACCAAGTTACAATGAAATCCCTTGATAAACATGACCTGTCGACTGTGCTAAAGGTTGTTGGGCTTTGGGCTCTGGCAGCCATCATGATTGAATGATCGCAACCAAAAGGGGACATTCTCATCTGGGCATCATCTGGAGTGATCCTACAAAGTTACATTGAAATCCCTTCATAAATATGACCTGCAGACTGTGCTCAAGGTTTTTGGGCTTCGGGCACTTGTAGCCATCACAGTTGACCAATCACGACCAAAAGGGGATGTCATCATCTAGGCATTATATGGAGTCAAACTTACGGGTTACAATGAAGTCCTTCCATAAATATGACCAATAGACTATGCTAAAGGTTTTGGGTTCGGGCAGCCATCAAGGCTGAATGATCGCGACCAAAAGGGGACGTTCTCATCTAGACATTATTTAGAGTCATCCTACCAATGTACAATGAAATCCCTTCATAAATAGCACAAGAACAAAACCTGTATTATATGTGATGTATTGCATGTTACTAAATATTCATACAAAAATTTATTCAAATCCGAACTTTCATATCGAAGTTCTGTACAAAAAACTGATTACACCCATACAACAAAATGGCCGCTGACAGCCATCTTGAATTTTGGATCAAAACACGTATTCTGGTCTCACAATGATAACAAAGATACAATATTACATCTAAATTTTCGGACACTTTTTGTTTTCGGACACCATTTTTTCATCAAAAAATAATTTTTTTTAGCCTCGAAATTTTCGGACACCCCCTCAAAGAGCGTACCAGACTGATGTGGTGGGAAAATCCCAGTAATCATAAATCCAAAATGACAATGATTTTCTTTTCAGTTGAATATTTCATCTTTCTTTGTTTTTACTATATTGTACTATATTGTACAATCGAAATAGAATTATTAAAACACTATTTGCAAACTTGTTCTTTATTTATTGACGGGTAAGTATTGTTTTCCTTCTCAAACTGACATGTCTGACGAACTGACCAATCAAATTTTTGTTTTCAAAAAGTGTGCATTCATTCGACTCCTTCGAGATTTGGAAATAGAAAACCCCACAAATGTTATGGTGAACTGCCCTTAAATGACAATAATGAAAGTGTCCCATAAATAAATCCCAAAAAAGGCAGTATAAACCATGCACCAGCAACAGAACAGGATAATTATTGCTTCGAATAAACATATTTAGTGCACTGAACAACAACAAAATTTTCCAACATTAAAAATAGAACAAACGACAATGAGGTCAACACGTGCCGTTTCAGGGTTTCACAAAAAATTAGCACATGGACCCGAACACTATCAGACCGTATCGGGTTTCGATATTTTTCTCCGACATCAGCAGTGCACGTGGGGAGGGCACGCTTCAAAAAACAAAAAATAGGAAATATGGGAGGAACTGTGGTGCTCTTCCATCTTGACAAATTCTCTAAAACTGTCGATTTTCTGCTCTAAATCTTTTGGTAATCTTTGGGCTAAAGATGTCTTGGTACAGAGTGAAAAGTTGTGACCAGCCATGAACTTCTCAGTCCAGCCCATACTGGCTTTGAAATCGCTTTCTTTGTTCTCATTCTTGACCATTTCTCTGGCATTGGCGCATAATGATCCAAGTGATACAGGTAGCTGCAAATCTCGTTGGATTAATATCCATTCGGAGATTTTGTCATCTAGGTCGTCTCCATAGATAACAGGTCTCCCACTCTTGGATAAATGACCTGCTGATCTATCTCTTCCTTCTTCTCCTTCATATTATAATTTTTATAGTGCCCCCTTGCGACAGTTGGATGGTCATTACTATCTTTAATGGCATCTGTTTCAATCTCTTTGTGGTGTTTCTTTGCTGGCTGCGGTTTTGCAGCTGCTTTATAAGAATCTGTTCTCATTCTTTTAGTTGGACGTCCGGCTGGTCTCTTTTCTGACGGCTTGTATGGCGTCAGTTGTACTGTTGGTCTGGCTTCTGCGGTTTTGTAGTTCACTAGGAATTTTCCCATCTCGAGTTCTTGTGATATCAAATGCTGGTGATTGATTGCTGACTTCAGTATTCGCCCTGTATTTATGTATTAGCAGCACCACACGAAGATAATGCCATTTCTTTAAAGTTTACCGGCACACTTTTCCATCAATAGTGAACAGTTTCAACTGAACAAACAATTAAGACAATATACACACCACTCAAAAATTGTTCGGACTTCATTGCCTTTGAATGGCTACATTGGTCCGTTTTGAAAACACTGAAGCCAGCTCAGGTTTTTTATCCAACAGTAACAACACAAGCACATGGCTTAATTACTGTTTAACATAATTCGTGGAAGCATCATAACTTTTTACATACCAGTGGATCAAACGTGATTTCTTCTCAGGGATTTATTGGGAAAGTAAATAAAAACACAAACAATCGGAAATTTTCAATTAATTTGGTATGTTCATTTTATTCAAATATGCTGATGATTCAAGTCGCCGTATTGAACAGCTATTTTATCTTTCCCATTTCCGAGGTACCCCCGGTAGTTCGTGCACAATAAATTAACCAGTGCAGTGTGTTTTTTCACCCACATTTGCTGTCCACATGTATTTTGCCCATTTTCTAAGTTTTCGGACGCTGGAAAATTTATTTTTTCGCATCCAAAAATTTAGATGAAATACGGTAGCCAAGAAATTTTGTAAAGACCGGTTCATAAATACGGCTTTTAGTCAGAGGTGCGTTGACGCACGGGGGCAGACGGACAGATTTTCGGTACAAAGTTTCCCACATTCGAACTTGACCTAGGTATTGATAAAAGTAATCCACATGATATTTCATTGAAATCGGTTGATTTTAAGGCAAGTTAGAGTCTGGAAACCATCAGCCAATCAAATTTCAGCAACCTAATTAAATATGCGCGGAAAATGCCCATATTCGAACTTGGAACCTCAATTGATGCAAGTCATCTACTATCCAAATTCATCGAAATTGACAGACTAAGGAAAATTCGAGTTATGGAAACGAAAAACACGGAAGGAGGCCCCGAATTTAATATCTCCCATTTTTCAGAAAACGGGAGACAATTAGGGGCGAAACGACGCTTGTGAGATATTTTAGCAGACACAAGCACTGCGCAAAAATCTCATTGCACATGCAGTTGTGCATGGTACAAATTTTTAAGTTTACGTCCACTGTGAAAACGAATACTAAAGTGGACATGGACTCAGTAAATCTGTACTTCAGAAAAACATTGCAGGTAAAATAGCTAGGATCTTACCAATTTTTCCCCGACAAACACACTGAATTTAAATCTGTGCAGAACGTCTGTACTCCTGATTCTCCAGGTCAAGTCGAAAAAAGACAAGAGGCTGGTCTTCTTCTGTGTTCTCCGATTCAAATTGGTCAATCGCAGTCACATGAGGCCTCCGAGTGGTGGAATTCGTCTTCACAGCTTGAACAGGTTCCGGAGAGTTCTGGAAGTCTTTCCTGGTTCAGACTCTCTGATGATGTCACGCGAGTGGGATTATATAGCAATTCAACAACCATACTCGATATTACTATTGTTTCAGACCTTTGCGGGAAAGAAGCGCGATCACGCTCGCGCTTCATCGTGCCTCTAAACTGTACACCAGGAGCATGAAAAATCACGCCTCTGTGCACGCTTTGTGTTAGTTGAGCAATCTGAACGTAATGGTCGGGACCCGACCAGTATCTTCAGATTGCTCAACTCGCTTTGTGTATAAAAGAAATTCACTGTCATAACTCTTGTTTGTCATAATGATATGTAATCTGATGCTTAAATACATGAAATAACCCCCAAACCTGGTATTTTACATGTTGATAATAATTATAATCGAGTCAAATTGTGCTTGCGATTTCCATAACGCCATGTGAGATAAATCCGATTTGCATATTGATATTCTTGTTGAAATTTTCCTTTGAGAACTATTTCATTCAACATCGCATAAATTATATCCAATTCTCCTAAAATTATAATATCTCAGCTATCAGGACGCTGAATGTGTTTGCATCATAGCACACTGAGCTTTGGGTTATCTGATTGGACAGTCAATAGAAACTCAAACAATGCCCTGTCACATGGTTGTGTGGGAAAATCGAAATGCCAACTTTCTAAACCACGTTGTTGAATTCTTCCACAAAAATGACTCGATATATTTTATATTTCAAATTCACGAATGAAACGGGAAATATGAGGACGGATTATTTCACAGACAAACAACCCCCCGATCCACTACTGTTCTGCCTACTGGTACAAGGTATACCAACGTTTATTTATCAAAATACGATGCCAAGTTATCAGAATCACCCAATTTTCGTGACACTAGTGTTGCACTTGTGTGTCCACCCCAAGCAGACTGGTTGGAGCAATAACGCCTAATTTTTTATTCCGTTCAGTTTGGGAGTATTAAGCAAACTAAATCACAATTATCAATTCATGCTTCATGGCGCATAGCAAGTTTTGTTTGGAAGCGTGATTGCGCCTCTGGGTGCAAAATAACAAGCGCGATTTTTCACTCCTCTACAAAATATTCCCGCAAAGGCCTGTTGTTTGATGTCTTTGATGTTGAAAAAACAGCTTTGAAATCAATTACTCTCCAGGTGCTGCGACAGAATGGTGAAACGGACACGCGTTTTGTTTTCAATTAAATATGAGTACGGAAATCGGCGAAAGAAGTTTAGAAATGGCAATTCTACAAGCTAGGAACTAAATGTATTCTCGGGTGACTGGCAGATCATGGCAAATTTCAAAAATTTGGTTATGTCGGGAAGGTGACCTGGCAGAGGAATGCGGCCGTTTGACGCCCGCTGTACCGGTATAGCAGACGAATATGCCCAAACCGGCCTCCAGCCAAACCAGCCTCCGACATTTTTGCCCAAACCGGCCTCCACTTTACCCAAACCGGCCTCCACATTTTTACCCAAACCGGCCTCCAATATTTTCATCGTCGGCGACAGTTGAGCATTGATCATCCAAACCGGCCCACACTTTTTCACCCAAACAGGCCTCCATTATTTTAATTGGCCATCTGCGTTAAACATTGATCACTCAACCCGTCCTCCGCAATTGCATTTTGTGGCATCTCTAAAACATCAATATACTTAAATACAATGTCATACAGCCGCAAAAAATGCAATTGCAAAAGAAAAATAACTTACATAAGCGAACTTTCACCAGGAAACAATTGGGGTAATCTATGGGATTTTAAAAGAAAAACAACACTGAGTTTCGAAATAATAGCTTTAATGGCATATATCAAATGGCAAAACAAACATTTAGATGTGAAGCAATGACACAGTATACAAAGTAATTAAAGTAGTGATGAGAATGGTAATCACGTAATACATAACTTTATAATCTTAGTGAAGCTCATAAATGTAAATGTTTTAATAACAGGTGGCAATTCATGTCACCACTTTGTACCAGTTCAGTATGAGATGAGTATGACATGTTGTTTTGATAATGATTCCGACCACACTAGCATTTCTCAACTCAACCTGTTTGAATAAGGACATAGGACATCCAATGATCATCCAGTTTGGATGGCAGCAGGCTGCCTATCGGGAAACATCTTTCACAACTATCATGGATATGGAACCAACAGGTTGTGCTAGATTTCGTAAAGGATATAACGTTCCGATGGATTTTTATCACTTTTTAATTGGAGGATATCACTTTCTGTAAAATGAGGTAGGCATTTTTTTTATTTAACTATTTATCCAAAATCTCATTGTTAATTTTTTTCCCAAAGATTACAAAGAAATGGGTATGAAGAAAATTGAAAATTTTGAAAATTCAAAAAAAAAAATCTGGCGGAGGCCGGTTTGGGCGAAATTATGGAGGCCAGTTTGGGCGAAATTGTGGAGGCCGGTTTGGCTGGAGGCCGGTTTGGGTGTAATTCATAGCGGAAACCCTGGCTATAGATAGTAACGCAAACCGGGTTCATGACCTCGAGTTTAGCACTAGAAATCAGTGGTGATGGAAACCGGGTCTTTAATGGACTGTACATGTTAGGAAAATGAACTGTTGCAAACTTCACAATCTGCGTAATTTGAAACAATTTTTGTCAGATTGCCGACAATGAATTAATGAACATCAACATTCTTTTACATCCAAAGTAAACTCAACACTTGAATGAACCGAACTTCAGGAGTTGTTTTTCATCTTGGACGGTGAGACTGTGTACATCGCATTTATCAAGGGCTTATGGAAAAGTAAGGAATTTCAGTATTATTTTGCTTTCAATCTGAACTGTTTCACATGGGTCAGGGACAACCCACCCCAGGGACAACCCGCCCCAGGCCTATTTTGGGGGCGGGTTGTCCCGATTTTTTTTTGATATTTGACAAAAAATTTGGGGGGGGGGGGGGGGGGATAGTTATATATAAAAGATTTCTATTCATTTTTTCTCTCTAAAATTACCAAATTTAATCGAAAATTATCCATAATCCATACTGATCCGATTTTTTTTGTATTTTTAAAAAATATTTGGGGAGATGGTAATATATAAAAAAAGATTTTTATTCACTTTTTTATCGAAAATTATCAAATTTTAACGAAAATAATCCACAATCCACTTAACACATTGGATGATCCCATAATAACTGAATCAAACTGATAATTCTAAACTGAATTGGTAGCATGGAGACACCAGTCAGAATAGGCGTGCTGTTTTAGACATGTTGTTTCAGTCGGGTACCCTCTAAGAGGAGTGATATTTGTTTGATGCGCAAAAATCAAATGACCGGACATGTTGTTTTAGCATGATATGGATTCACCACAGCGTTTATCTCTTTTCCTTTATCTAAGACTAAGACAATAAATATTTTGTTTTAGCTGTTAACAATCATCATGTTGCTTCTCTTTGAATTATACCGGATGGCGTATTGAAGACTGTATATAATCTGCTACTTCTCACTTTCTTCATTCAACAATCATGTTTCCTTGTATTCACTGTGACCTCGAAGTTCGACTAAAGCAGCATGCAGTTGATTGCGACGTTTGTGGGAGATGGCAACATCGTTTATGTAGACAGGAATCAACCATGTGGAATATCGGATGGCAAGAAGAGGAGAGACAACCATTAATTTTACTTGTCGACAATGCAGAGACCATTCTAGTGAGAATGTTCTGCCTGTTGAGATGGCTGTTGACTCAGATGAAGCCATGGACACGTCCGATACAACAGATGAGACAACCACCGATACCACTACAACAGATGAGGCACCCACAGATACCACTACAACAGAAGAGACATCCACAGATACCACTACAACAGATGAGACACCCACAGATACCACTATAACAGATGAGACACCCACAGATACCACTACAACAGATGAGACACCCACAGATACCACTACAACAGATGAGACACCCACAGATACCACTACAACAGATGAGACACCCACTGATACCACTACAACAGATGAGACACCCAAAGATACCACTACAACAGATGAGATACCCACACTGACATAAGAATTAAATGCTGAATTCGACCTTCCACACAGACATGCAACTCACATATCAGAACTATTTGAAACATCGGTGGTAGATCCAGCTTTCCCAGATGATGAGGACCTACCAAGGCAGTGACCGGTGACCTTTACTGTCTATCCAACTAGCAGTCAACGTGGCAGACCCCTACTGGTGTCAAGCGACGGCTTTTGCTACGTGAAGAAAGATAGCAATGAGAAGAGAACTAGATGGTGTTGCAGTGTCCGCAGCATTTATGGTTCATGTGAGGTCATAGTAGCTCAGCGTGGGGATGAATTCATCTGTAAGCAGGAACATAGACACCTGGCAGACCCTAAGCTAACCACCAAACAGCGTGTGTATAACACAGTGAAAGTCATCTCCAACAATGACCCATACAGACCGGCTACATCTGTTGCAGACCAGGCTATGCGAGAAAATGTGTTTGAAGAACAAGCTTTTCTGAAGCCAAGAGCAGATACAACAAAGCGTTTCGTCAACCGCCATCGATCCAAAACACGACCTCCTGCTCCAGAAACTATCCACTTCGTTATTGACAGGGATTTCATGCAGGCAGATGAGTTCCTGGTAGCTGACATCAATCTCAACACTGCTCGTCATATACTCTTCTCCACTCCGTTTCAACCGACTCTTCTCAAGAATGCTCGCAGATAGTTCATTGATGGCACATTCAAGGCAGGCATTCAATTAAATTTTTCCCATAATGTCTTAAATCGAGCCCTGTAACCATAAATGTCTGCCTACTGTTGTTACACTGCCGGTCAATCTAATCAGTAGCTACTCTGTTTATTTCAGATTGTTGGCACCCCATTTAAGTCTGTTAGAGGCCAGCTGATGACAATAAATGCCTTTGTTCAGAAAGATGGGGAAAAGGAAACAATTTCCATTTCTATTTGCACTGTCTCGCCGCACCAAGCAGGATTATATTGAAGTTTTCAATGCTGTCAATACCAAGTTAGGCGACCCTGTTGTGACAGACTTCATGTTGGACTTTGAAGAAGGTACATGTTTTTTGTTGAATTCTCAAATGTTGAATAAATAAATAAATCCTTTTTAGCAACTTGGCAGGCAGTCCGTGAGGTTTATCCAGGTGTCTACTAGTACATCAAAGGGTGCTGTTTCCATTTAACACAAGCCATTGCCAGAAAAGTACAGAACGTCGGTTTAAAATCTGCAAACAAAGAGAAGGGCCCTGTACATGATTTTATACGCCAGTTATATGCATTGCCATTTCTGCCAGCTCCAGATTCCAGAAACATTCAGCACATTCTATGACAGAACATCAGAGGGTACACGACTGAGAGAACTGGCAGACTACATTGACAGACAATGGATAAACAATTCATCATTCCCAGTTGAAACATGGGGCATATATCTTTATAGCATTCAGACCAACAATGACATAGGTGAGCATTTTAAATTACTCAAAACTCTTAAATTTAACTCTTAATACCATTGCTTATTTACAAGTGAAATCTTAGCGTTGTTGTCTGTTTATTAGGTGAGCATTTTAAATAACTCAAATTCAAAACTCTTAAATTTAACTCTAAGCTACTCTTAAATTTAGTGAAATTTTTGCGTTATTGCGTTGTTGTCTGTTTATTTACCAATTCGTTCTTTATCTTTCAGCCTGGCACCGACGTATCAATTGTCTGGGGAGCGACCTGCATTTTTATAAACTAGTTCCAGCCCTCATGAAGGAAGCAGAAACAGTCAGTCTGAGAGTGTCTGCAGCCGACTTAAGCGACTGATACCAGAATGAGGTACACTTTGCAGGCAAAGAAAATTCAAGAATATTGGGATGATTACATGGCCAATCCTCCAAGAATGTCTACCACCAACTTTTTGAAGAGATGTGGAGCGCTGTATGCCACAAAGAAGCGCGTACGAAATCCCAGAAGCCAAAGCAGCACAGAAACTGGCACCGAATGAAAAAACTCTTTAATTATTATTCATTGTTAATTATTGATCATTCATTTCATGTTCCAACATATTATTGTATTGTTATTTTTTGTTGATGTATTTTGGTTTTTATTAGATGTTAATTAATAAATTCATCAATTTTAAAGTTCTTGTTGTTTATTGTTGATATCCTTTATATCCCGGCGCGTATTTCTTAATTATGATCGTAATAAAAGTAATAACAGGTGAATAACTCATTCTGAATTATTCACGTGTTACTACTTATAATACAATCATAATTCAGATGACAGGTTGTCCTTTATATCCCAGCGCATATTTCTTAATTATGATCATATTATAAGTAATAACAGGTGAATAATTTATTCTGAATTATTCACATGTTACTACTTGTAATACAATCATAATTGACAGTCAAATGACAGGTTATTAGTACTCCGAATCCAATCCTAGTCCAATATCACAGTCAAGAAAAATTGGGGCGAGTTGTCCCGGGGCGGGTTGTCCCACCTGGCTTGGGGCGGGTTGTCCCTGGGGCGGTATTGTTTTCAATACCATCACCGGTTCTCAAATCCAAATACTGTGCAGCCCTACTCTAATCAACACGCTCAATATAGTTCCAGGTTACATTTGGCCACGAGTTGTTCTCACGAAATATTATATATTCAGTTATATTTATTTATTTATTGATGTTTAAGGTCACATATTTATGCACAATGGCTAATCATGACCGTGACAGTTTTACGGGTGGAGGAAGCCGGAGTACCCGGAGAGAAACACCGAGCAACGACGAGCAGCTGCCAGCTCCCCAACATCGTAACTCCGCACTGCAGCACAGGCAGGGTTAGATTGGTTGAAGACATGTGGACCATCGACGTGCAGTACGCCTTAGTACACGGCGTCATCGTGCCCCCACGAGGGCAATGGAGATGAAGTGTCTCGCCCAAAGACATAACGCAGGTGCCGCAGGTGGGATTCGAACCGAGGACCTCTCGGCTTGCAGCCTGCACCTCTACCAACTGAGCCACCATGCTCCCATATATTCAGTTCTCGCACGAATACGGTAGCAGACTTCCAGAAACCAGTGGTGCCTGCTGTCAACTCTATGAGTTGATTACACGTGTTTCGTGTTCTATACTCCCAGCCTTCATTTTGATGTGTAATTTGTGTATATTTAATCTGAATTTCAGGAATATCGGAGGTGAGAATTTCAAAATAAACAAAATTCCATTACTTACATGGAACCTTAAAAAATAAGGAAATGTTCACTTTTGCTAAAATGTAGCCTTTCTGGTAAATTTTTGCATCTTGACAAGGCCCCAAATCTCACTGACAGAACAAAGCAGATTCCACCAGTGGTGGGCCATTGGCTGGTGAAGAGTTTTTTGTTTTGTTTTTTTTCTTTGGGGAGGGGGGGGGGGGCATGGGGGGGCAGGGGGGGAATCTCAGGACTGTGGGTACTGTACTTCAGGGACCAGCCTAGGGGGGAATTTTAGGAAGACTTCAAGTCTCCCTCCAGAAAAAATAGGGAGACTGCAGAGTCATGTAGGGAGACTTCATAGGCAAGTGGGGAAAATTAAGAATATTCATGTACCACCCCCGCCGCCCCTTCATACTTTAAATTTGTGGTCCTCCATTAACGTCCAAATAATCCAGGTCCAGTTGTCTATGATGCATCCATGCCAGGTTAAAAAATCACAAAGTAATTATTGACTGAAAATCCCCCACTGCTACCCTCTCCTCCATGACCCCTCCCCTCTTCTTCGTGCCAATCCCCCAGCACCCTCCTGTGGTTGCCTTTCACCAAAGTCGACTAAGCTAATAATATCCTAAGTCTGAAAGTGTGAACAGGACCAGATGTAAGAAGATTGCTTGGGAGGTACTTTGTTAGTTAATAAACGAAATACATTCTGGGGTCGAGTATTTTGTAAAAGAAATGTCATTCCGCATCATTTTTATGGAATTCCGGGGTCATTCCGCGTCATTTTGTGTCATTCTGGTGTTTAGGAGGACCCTTTTTTCAAGATCGTCCACATCCACACTTGTGTCCTGTACAAAGCTTTTCTTGACATCACTAAAGCTTTTTTTCATGTGTTTCAATTCCATTCGTGTTTTTCTGGAAATAGACAGCCCAACAGTTAACAGTCGTCGGCAAAACGAAATGAAAATACTCTGTTATAAAATACGTCCGTTGTGTATACATTTTCGGCATCCAAAGCGACGTAACCTACTTTCAAACTGGGTTATTTTGTTGGTCGCGTAAGTCACCTATTTTCATTTCGACACTTGAAGCTCCAACTGAAATGCAACAAAATAGAAATAAAACAATCCGCCAAAAGTGACAATGGACAATTGATTGTCGTGTGATTTCAAATAAATGGACGTTTATTTGACGAATTAAAATGCCCATTTATCACACTCGAGCACATTCAATTTTTGAAAATAATTGTTTTCATGTAAACCTCGCATCACTCAGTTCAGCCTTTCCTCATTTTGGCCATTTTTTAGAGGGCGACTTGTAATCGCCCCGACTATTTTTCTAGGCGACTTTGGGCTTAGAAGGGCGACATAATCGCCCTAGTCGCCCTCACGGCTGGTCCCTGCTGTACTTGTACTGAGGGCAGGAAATCCAAAAGAATCTTTTCAACTTTGAGGATGGAAGGAGCAAATGGGATGGGGGGGGGGGGGGGGTGAGGACTGGTCTCCCCTGATATGCCATGGCTTCACCACTGTAGCCCGCCAAAATAGTCCATCAGCTGAGGAGAGAGGTCGGCACCGAGTAACCAGGATGACAACACGCTCTAGGCATCCCATGACATTGATGACAAATACATTCACATTTTATGTGGATTTCTACAATGTTTTGAAAAACCGAACCGAAAACAGACTTTTTGTACAAAAACCGAAACAAAACCAAAATGCAAATTTCAGAACCACCCAGCCCTAGCAAGTACCACTGGAGTAGCCATACAGAGATACACCCAGTGTCAACACCCCAATAAAAACTTTCACTGCACCCTTCCAGGAAAAAAAAAACAGTGGCCCAATTATGAAAGTTTCACATACCAATACCCTACTCGTATCTGCCTAATAATATTGATGACTTAATGATAGTGATGGTAAGGATATTTGATAGGAAATAATACTTGTAATGGTATTTTCACCCTCTATTCATCACTGCAAAGTAAGAGATTTCAGGGATTTTTTTTCTCCAAAATCAAATTAACAATGTCTACACTTTTATTAGGCAGGTCCAGTCAAGGCGGCTTACGAAACTACTCAAAGTTTGCTAAGCACTACATATTTGACACATCATTGAGAAATTTTCTTGCGACACATTTGCGATATTTTTGGTGGCTATGATTGAGGAATGTTTTGAGATGGTCCCCAGTGTTTACATTAGCTCTTTTGACCAGCAGACTTTTCGTGACAGTCATGGAAAGCATGTACCCCTTGATTTTCATGATGTTTTCGTGTACTGTCTACATGGACACAAGATGTGTAGGGTATTCAGTCTTCATTTCAACACAAACCCTTGTGATTTAATGATTGAAAATGGAAAATGCAAATGTAAGAAGACATTTGTCTGAAGCAGAAATGTGGTGGGCTGTAGGGATGGGGAAGCAAAGGGCTACCCATCGTCAAGTTGGTGAAGCCGTTGGGGTGCACCATACGGTGATCACCGGAGCCTGAGCAAGATTTCAGCAGTATGGCACACCAGTCAAACGACGTGGTGGCAGAGACAGGGCAGGATCTGCAACTGAAGACCGGTTTTTGATCATTCAGGCCCGTAGGAACCGCTTTGCCACAGCAACCCAGCTTCGCAGTGACCTTCACAATGCAACCGGGGTAAATGTTTTGACGTAGACTATTTGGGTAAGGTTGCACGAAGGTGGTCTCCAATTGAGAAGACCATGTATTTGCATTCCGCTGTCCCAGAACCATCGCCAGGCACGATATGAATAGGCCATGGACCACGGATAGACCAGTGAAGATTGACGACCTGTGCTTTTTACAGATGTGTCAAGGTACTGCCTAGACAACACAGATAGGCGTTCTAGGGTATGTAGAAGACCAGGAGAGCATTTCCATGCAGCCAACATTGCTGAGCATGACCGCTCCAGTATGGCAGAGGGTCAATAATGTTCTGTGGCAGCATCAGCTGGGATGGACATACAGAGCTCTGTGTCCTTGACTGTGGTACATTGACTGCACAGTGGTATATTGATGAGATCCTGGATGCCCACGTCAGATTGTATGCAGGTGCAGTGGGTGATAGATTCATTCTGATGGACGATAATGCCCGTCCTCATGTTGCCCATGCTGTCCAGGAGTACCGACAGAGGGAGGGGATTGAGCGTATGGACTGGCCAGCAAGATCCCCTGACCTCAATCCTATCGAACATGTCTGAAATGAGTTGCAGCTTGCAATTTCAATCCGTCCAGTCCAACCAAGAAGTGTCCTGGGGCTTGGTGCTTTGCTGGTCCAAGAATGGAACAACATCCCACAAAGGACCATCTGGAACCTGATTGGGAGCATGAGAAGGCATTGTCAAGCTGTAATTAACAATAATGGGCCTCATACTCGATACTGAACCCATATCAGTTCACTCCGTCAACAGTTTGGCAAATTTGAAAAATTTCCTCCTTTACCAATAACATCCATTTTCCATGGTTATAAAAAATAATGTCAAACACAAACAAAATCTTAATTTCTGTACTTAAATCATTAAAGATATAATTAAATATAAAAAATATACACTTCATAACAATATTTCAACTAAAACGTAAAACAGGTATACTTGGTGCTTTACCTTAGCAAACTTTGAGTAGTATATTATTACGCCCTGAAACTTGTCTCCAATATAGGCCTCACATGCTATGGTTTTACAGATGCCCGACTCACTCTAAAACTTAAGGGGCTACATAAGTAATGGAATTTTGTTTATTTTGAAATTCCCACCTCGGATATTCCTTAAATTCAAATTGAATATACACAAATCATATACCAAAATGAAGGTTGGGCCTATCATAGAGAACACAAAAAATATATGAAATCAGCTCGAAGTTGACAGCAAGCACCAATGGTTCCTGAAAGTCTGCTACCGTATTCGTACCAGAACTGATAATAAAATAATATTTCCTGAGAACAACCTGTGACCAAATGTGCTTCACATATCCAAGAACAAAGCTTGGGCATCAAAATCCTTCAAAACACAGCGACAGAGCTGCACGGGGGTAAATTTTCAAAGTGACTGCTTTGTTAACATGTACATATATTCTTAGATTTGATTTCTGGTCTATGTCATCGGATAGGAAAAGGGTCATTTTCCTAAAAGTGGTCAAATAACGGAGGAGACATTGGTCATCTGGGTGACAACCATTAAAATTGATTTTACTTTTCCAAAATGGAGACATTTGTCAATAGTATATACATGTGAAACAGCATTGCGTGAAACCTCCTAGTTTGTTAATGCCATATAATTGAATTTTTTTGGTACTGTCTTTACCGTTAAGGTGAAAATGATAAAGACACAACGGTAAAGACATGTTCCAAATGCATCAATTTGAAGAATATTATTACATTATAATTTAAATATATAAATTCTAGGAAATATTATATTGGTATCGGAAACATTCAATTGCAATATATGTTTTTATAGGCTATATATCTTGGAACAATAAGGTTGGATTTATATTAGACACTCTCTAATGATTTATAACAGAACAAATTTTAGGGAACAAAATTTATTATCAAACATGATCTAGCACTCAACCAGTTAATGATATCAAAAGCACAGATATACAATCTATAGTGTGTTGAATGGGATTGGATTCACTAAAATGAAAACAGAACTATAACTAAACCAAGAACAAGTTTTATTAACGCAAGTCAAAAGTATAACAAATCCATGGTCAACCCTTCCCCGCCCATTCACCTTACAAGTTTATTTTACAGATAATAGTCAGTATACAGTGAGATTGCAGGCATAACATTGTCAAATTAACCCCTTATTTAGTGATAATTCAAACTCTTTAACTCCCTGCACACTGATAAAAAAAAAAAAAATTTCTAAATGTGAGTAGGAATTTAGCCAATAAATCTTGTTGGACAGAGCTAAATGAGCTCTATCCAACAAGATTGAATTGGTCAAATTCCTAGTTGCATTATGGGAAACATTTGCTGTTGTGCAGAAGGTTAAGATGCTTGTAGCAGTTGAGCACAATTTGTTGCCCAAAATTATTTGAAGAGCAAAATAGTATGATAGAGTGCATTGTTTAGCCAATTGGCAATTAGTTCTTCAGGCCAGTTAGTACAGTTGAAACTAGACGTCCTGTCATGAAATGCGCACAAATAGCACGTCGATTTCCGCATTAATCTACGCGTTATGACCATAATAAGGCTATCAAATTCTGTCCATATGGCCTGTGCACAAGCAATGTTTCAGCCAATGGACCTCCGGGTAATCCGGAGGTTCACTGGCAGAAACATTGCATGTGTTTGCTATGAGTAACCAAGAGAACCCACCATGCTAGGGATGCTATTTGATATGGCAATTGCGTGCAATTCCTACGCGCAATTATGCCTAGATAAGCGCACAGTTCGTGACAGGACTTCTAGTTTTAACTGTAATATCAGCACATGTATAATCCAAATATTTGAGTCAACATTTTAGTTCTTTTTTATCAAGAGTTTGCAGCCAGTGCTCAGCTTTAAAATTTTTGTAATTGACTACAAATGTAAACTTGTATTGTTTGATGAATAATGAATATTACACAAATACGGCGAGTACAATCTGAAGGGCTTTTAATGTGCTCTGTCATCTTTATTTGTACACTCCTGGTAATGCTGAATAAATATTTTAACGATTTGCTCATAGGAATGGTTAAAATGTGAAAGAAAACAATAGAGAATTAAACTTAAATTCCGGATTTTTCGGAAAGTGTATAATATATCTTCTCAGCACTTTTTCTTCTTAAGTAACATTCCCATTCTTTTCTTTTGTATTCTTCATAGAGTTTGGGGTTTTGGCACATTTTTTTCACTGCCTCGTCTCATGGCATCAGCATTGGACTTTTTCTTAACAGGACGCATCTACAAAATTTGAAAAATATTTTACTATAGGATAATTTATGCAAGTGGACACAAACCATAAATGGTACATCAGTATACAAACAATAGTGATTGTCTATTAATTTAACAGTTACACACTTTTTGCCGACTAAATGTTAAATATACATGTATATTAACCATAAAATTTTGCAATTAATTTGGTGTTTGTGTTCAGATCAAAGCAATATTTTAAAATTTAACTCTACATACTTTCATGAAAGAATATCAAGTTAAATTTGGAAATATTACTTTGATCTGAACACAAATCACAAACACCAAAGTAACTGCCCAATTTTATTGTTCATGTACATGTACATGTATATTCATTATTGTTTGTACACTGATGTACCAATTTTTGGTAGTAAATATTTATAGAACACAACTGTATTGTGTTTGATTATGTGATTAATGTCTAGAGTGGGGTTTAGCATATGGTTTCCAATATTCTGCAAGAAAAATAGATCTATGCCAATACCGTAACGGCAATGCAAGTGCGGGGCCAATGCCAATGTCCTAATATCATCTTAAGTTCAATGAATCCCCTATGGAAGCTTGGGCACATCTAGTTTGAGTCTCAAGGTCTATTACTATACCGAAAGATATTGAAATAAAGCAATTGGCTTCAGAATTACAATGTAACTCGTTACAGACGGATGACATCAGACACAGACACACTTCCTCCACCCCACACATACACAAAACAATTTTCACAAAAAATTTGTTGGGCCCCATTTTGCAACCTGCAAGCGGTACTAGTACGGTACTAGTTGAAATAAATTTCAGAATAACACAAATTAAAACCATATTAAACTTTTTTCATTGTTCATTATTTATTCTAACACTTAACATCATTTCATGGGATGCTCTGAGGATTAACTTATAACAAAATGCAGAACATTTAGCATATTGTTCATACCTCCCTGTGGGAACCTTGGGACTTTAAACAGTGCTCTTTTACTGTGTTAATTGCACCAGGTTTAACTGGTGCAATAGGATCCATTAACCAATGCCAGGGGCTGGGGGAGGGGGAGGGGGGTGACCTTTAAAGTGGGCAGTATATGTGTAAACATCATCATTTGAACACACAGTTATATAATTTAGATTGAAATAAACCGCTATTGAGACATTTGCAGCATTATGTGTGCCTTTCATTGGGCCAAAACGGAATTTGTCTTACCGTTATGTGTATGTCTTTGCCATTATAATGGTAAAGACCAAACAAAATAACGGTAAAGACATTTTACCTTCATTTGACCTGATTATGAAAAGTTTGAATGCACATAATTTAAAAAAAAGAAGTGCTCACAAACCATGACTAAATGCTAAAATTGTTTCCTCATCATTCCCACCCATACCATATAGATATATATAACTGTAGAGACAAGTAATTAGTGCGACACTTACTGTAATCGAGAATTATAACATTTATTTCCACGAGAAGTGTCAAGAAATTTAATGATGTTATTGAATTAATTGACAGAACAGCCAATAATGATGGAAAGAGATGAGTGCCCCCTGGTGGCCTTTCCATCTACTGTGCATACTTCCCAGTTGTAATCTGTTGATAACGGTGAAGACATTTAAGAAAAAAAATTGTGACATAACCATGTTTCATCAACTGATCTTACAAATGTGAACCAGCTCAGTCAAAAACTACAGTATATCTTCTACCCACCTACCTTTCTTATTTTTCTTCTTTTCTATCATCTGTTCAGTCAGACTTCTTAGAAATTTTGCACTGCTAAGTTACAGTTTGCAAGAAAAACAGTAACGGAGTGGACATTTCACCCAATTTGAGTGAAATTTGCACGACATGAACTTTTGTTGATATAATGAGACTAGTTGCCCCCAAATCCAAATACAAAAGTCTAACATATGGATGGGGTCCCATTTTTTATTTGGACTTCCATGGCTGCCAAAGACCATGAACATGTCTTTACCATTATTTTGACAATTTCTGAGAAAATGACCCAAAAGCATCAAAATACACTGCCGTCTAAAATCAAATAATGAGAAAGATCGCCTTAATACAGCATACTATCATTATATATAGACTGCAAAGTTGCCATAGTCAATGCAAGGTACTAGTATCATGACACCTGGTGAAATTTCTTAGAATTCCGATTTTGTTTTTTTTTTTTATAGAAATTTGTGGTATCAAGTGATTTGCGCATGTCTGTTGAACATGGAACAGGGTATTTTTTGTTCGGGTTCGCAGCGCAGTTTGCAAGACAATTACGACTGTCTGCGAATAAAAATCGTAAAAATGATTCGCAGGATGCAAGTCAATTATTTTTAGGAAATAGCTGGCATTCCCGTGGTTGCTGATAATATTTCTATTAAAAAACAAACTATTTTTTGCAAGTTTATTGTTCCAAATAATTTACAAAATGTGATAATAAAAAACATACGAAGAGACTGCAGAGGGGCTTAAAATAGTAACACGTCAAAGTTTAATTTAGGGAATCCTCAGCGACGTTTTTCTTTTTTTAATTTATGATCACGTATTCTGATTGGACAATACCGTCAGCGCTTTGGGGGTTTTCTCAAATGAAAACAAATTGATATTTTGCACTGTAACCTGCGCAGTTGTATTTAAATTGGTTTTTCCTGTCACGTTTTGGAAAAACCAACATAAACACAACAACTACGCAGGTTATGACGCAAATGGTGCTCCAATTCTGAAACTATAAAGTCTCAGGCACAAACGGGTGTTGGATTTTCTTGACAAGGATGGAGACATTGGGGTGATAAACAACGAAAAACAAATAAAATGCCAGTATTTTTTAATCTTCAATAATAATTTTCCTTTATTCTTTTATCTTATTCAACACGTGGTAACTCGTGAAAACTTACCTATTTCCGTTGCAATCCAAATTGGCGAAACCAATAAACTTGCAACTAATTCTTGTTGACTGCATATTCTTGAAAATGGGTATGTGACTTATACATGAGCTTTAGGCAAAAGGGAGGAATTCCAAATGTGAGTTGGGGGTGCGACTTATACATGGGGGCGGTGTATACACGGACATGGTATTTTTGTTATACAGCAATGAACGTCTGAGATTGGCGGTGCATTTACTTTTGGGAAAATCGCGAACCTCCATAAAAAAAATTGAATGTGGGGAGTATTTTTCCAATGCGATGGTGCCCGAGAACCAAAACCCCTTTTTTTGGCCTTACACTCTAGTGTAAATGTTACATTCACTATGCTACCATCCATAAATGTAGGCTGGCTGTGAAGACTTATAGTCCCAAATGAAGTATCTTCTAAATACATTAAGCATATGAAGTGATAGTGGATACTTCAAAGTGCTTATTTTTAAAGCAAAAGGAAAGTGAACAACTTCATGTCAATGTGAAATGCTAATCAATTCTTCTAGACTGCTAATCAATTTTTGACAATCACTAAAAACTGCTAATCAATTTTTTTAAAACAAAAAATACCCTGTGGAATCCATCTTCAATAAAAAATGCAGACAGTGTTGTCCTCTTCCCAAATGCAGTCCCATCGCTGCATTAGAAAGTGTTTTGAATGCCCAGCTTTATTCTTGGATGTGTGAAGCACATTTGGGCACAAGTTGTTCTCATGAAATATTATTAAATTATCAGTTCTAGTACGAATACGGTAGCAGACTTCCAGGAACCAGTGGTGCCTATGGTCAATTCTATGAGTTGATTACACACATGTTTCGTGTTCTATCCATCTCAACCCTCATTTTGATGTATAATTTGTGTTTATCTGATAACCATAGAGTATAACAACCGTTGTATATACTTGAAGTATATACAACGGGTGTTGTATATAATTATAATTTATGCGAACGACCTCTGACCTCTTTCAATTCCATTTTCATTCATTCATTCATGAAACATCGTTATATCACAGGGCAGGTTTTAATTGTACGCTTATTGCACTTTGTCAAAATCCTCTGATGGTGTCATTTCTTATTTATTTTGCTTCAATAAAGGCAACCTAAAATTTTGCTTCAAAACATTGTAGAAATTACTTGAATGTTAATAGCAATTAGTATGCGGCAACTGCGAACTATTTATAGTCACGGCCTCGATCAAAAGTACTCGCGGAACTGCGCTAATTAAAAGTTCGTCTGCTCTACCTGAAAAAAAAAAACACTTCGTAAAATTGTAAACAAACGCAAAATTATTTGTTATATTGGGACTACAGCATAAAACATGTTAGAAAACAGGAACTATGTCAAAAAAAGAATAACTCTACTGAAACACCGTTTTGTTACTGTTAAGAAAATAGTTGAAATTTATTTTGTTCCAGCGCAGTTACATGATGCAAGAAGTGCAATCGCACTTTACAATCACCGTCATCGATTTTGTAATGTAAGGGACACAACTCTATGCATCTTGTCCTATTTCTTTTGTCTCGTAGACTGGTTTTCTTTGGAGGCCCGTGGGAAGCATATATAAGTCGGGTAGACGCACGAGACGGGTGTCTGTTTGTTATCCAATAAAAACAATAAACATATAGTGTGTTTTTATATCTGTGTTATACAACTCGTTGAAATATGGTTTATTTTTTCTCGGCAAAGCCTCGAAAAAATAAACCATATTTCAACTCGTTGTATAACACAGATATAAAAACACACTATATGATTATTGTCTATATATCTAATTTGCATTTAAGGAATATGAGAGGTGGAAACATCAAAATAAACAAAATTCCATTACTTATATAGCCCCTTAAGGGCCTATATAAGTAATGAAACTTTGTTTATTTGGAAAATTCTCACCTCTGACATTCCTTCAATTCAAATTAAATATACACAAAATGTACATCAAAATAAAGGTTGGGATGTATAGAACACGAAACACATGTGTAATCAACTCATAGAGTCGACTGTAGGCACCACTGGTTCCTGGAAGTCTGCCGCCGTATTCGCACCAGAACTGATAATTTAATAATATTTCACGAAAACAACTTGTGGCCAAATGTGCTTTACATATCCAAGAACAAAGCTAGGGGATAAAAATTCTTCAAAACACGGCGACAGAGCTGCATTGGGGGAAATTCCAAAGCCTTTGCTTTTGTTTACGTATGAGTATACTTTCGATTTCCGGTCAACGTCATCGGACAGAAAAAGCATGTAAAAACAAAACCGTCTAAAATCAAATAATGAAAAAGATCGCCTTCATACAGTATACTGTTATTAGACAGAGATTGCACAGTTGCCATATTCAATGCAAGGTATCATGATACCTGTTGAAATTTCTTAGAATTACGATTTTGTTTTTTGATGGAAAATCGTGGTAACAAGTGATTTGCACATGTCTATCGAGCATGGAAACCATCTTCAATAAAAAAAGTACACAGTGTTGTCCTTTTCCAAAATGCAGATCTATCGCTGTATTCGAAAGTGTTTTGAATGCCTAGCTTTGTTCTTGGATATATGAAGCACATTTGGCCACAAGTTGTTCTGATGAAATATTTTATTATCAGTTCTGGTGCGAATACGGGTAGCAGACTTCCAGGAACAGTTGTGTCTACAGTCGACTCTATGAGTTGATTACATATGTGTGTTCGGGTTCTATACATCCCAACCTTCATTTTGATATATAATTTGTGTATATTTAATCTGAATTTAAGGAATATGAGAGGTGAGAATTTCAAAATAAACAAAATTCCATTACTTATATAGGCCCTTAAGGGCCAATATAAGTAATGAAATTTTGTTTATTTTGAAAATTCTCACCTCTGATATTCCTTCAATTCAAATTAAATATACACAAAATGTATATCAAAATGAAGGTTGGGATGTATAGAACACGAAACACACGTGTAATCAGCTCATAGAGTCGACTGTAGGTACACTGGTTCCTGGAAGTCTGCTGCCGTATTCGCACCAGAACTGATAATTTAAGGGCCTATATAAGTAATGAATTGAAAAATGGCCTCTCGGAAAGAAACGTGAAAAAAAATTAACAAAAGCTGCCCCAGAGGGGTTTTCATAGCAAAGTTATGACGAAATGTTAATAAATGCAGGTGGAAAACAAAAAATCGGAAAAAAATGTATATTTGAGATTTTTGACGACTTTGAAAGCTGCCTTTCTATTCGCATGTCACCTATTATCAAACTACGCAATCGGTTGACCGGGTTCATTAAGGTACCAAATTGGTAATTAGAACATACCTACTCCACGTCTTCGTATATGGGGCATCTATGAAACCGTGTATTACCATGGTACGTGGAAAAGAAAATCTACAGTTTGTTGTTCACTGTGACATGGGGGCAGCCATGTTGGACGTTGTCACGTGATATTGAAACCCACAATGCAGAATACGGGTGTTTTTAAATCCTCGTAAATCTAAAACAGTATCATTGCATCAACTCATCAATACCTAAACATTGTATTTGTCAAATAATATTGCTGTCTAGAGCGATGGCGATCTTTAATATCATTATCGGTTTTTTGAACATTTCTCGGCTGTTTACAGTTTTGTGTTGATACAAAGCTTCCATCGCAAGGTCACAGTCCGAGCAAATTACTCCGCCGCATAACACAAGCTGCATAATATTGCCGATATCGTAACAAAGTTCATAGGAAATACTGGAATTATTCTGAAATACATTATAAACGAAAAGAAATGTTCTATGAAGAAGACAAGTATCGCAAAAGTGTGATCTATTTTTTAGAGACAATTTGCGGTTAAGGAGTTCTTCGGTCACAACAAACGTTGACTGACTTTAGCGTTGAAAAGCTGAAATCTGCGCGATCTGATACAAAATGAAAGTGTCAATGACACTGTAGCTTAACTTGTGTGTTGTGTTTGATGAAAAGGATAATGTTCAATGTTTATGAAAGGATTATGAAATAAGACAAGAATTGTGATAATTGGGAATATGTTCATTTCTGTTCCCTGTATGCTATGTTTATGATAAAAATAATATGAGGTGTACACTGTACTAAAGATCTGAGGGGTGGGTTAATATGACCTCACAGTTAATATATGTGGCCCTCACAGTTAACATATATCAACAAAATTACAATGAAATTATTCCAAAATGAGTCATCCTATCAAGTTACATTAAAATCCCTTCATAAATATGGCCTGTAGACTGTGCTAAAGGTTTTCGGGCTTCGGGCCCCTGTAGCCGTCAGTTTCCCAATTGCGTCCAAAGGGGACGTTCTCATCTAGACATTATATGAAGTCAACCTGCCAAGTTACAATGAAATCCCTCCATAAATACGACCTGTAGACTGTGCTAAAGGTTTTCGGGCTTCAGGCACCTGTAGACATCACAGTTGACCAACCACGACCAAAAGGGGATGTCATCATCTAGGCATTATATGGAGTCAACCTAACAAGTTACAATGAAATCCTTCCATAAATACGACCTACAGACATGCTAAAGGTTTTTGGGCTCGGGCAGCCATCAAGGCTGAATGATCATGACCAAAAGGGGTCGTTCTCATCTGGACACTATTTGGAGTCATCCTACCAAACTACAATAAAATCCCTTCATAATTATGACCTGTAGACTGTTCTAAAGGTTTTCGGGCTTTGGGCCCCTGAAGCCGCCACAGTTGCCCACTCGTGTCCAAAAGGGGACGTTCTCATCTAGACATTATATGAAGTCAACCTACCAAGCTATAATGAAATCCCTTCATAAATATGACCTGTAGACTGTGCTAAAGGTTTTCGGGCTTCGGGCTCGGGCAGCCTTCATGGTTGAATGATCGCAACCAAAGGGGACAATCTCATCTGGGCATCATCTGGAGTGATCCTGCGAAGTTACAATGAAATCCCTTCATAAATATGACCTGTAGACTGTGTTCAAGGTTTTCGGGCTCCGGGCACCTGTAGCCATCACAGTTGACCAATCACGACCAAAAGGGGATGTCATCATCTAGGCATTATATGGAGTCAACCTAACAATGTTACAATGAAATCCTTCTATAAATATAACCTTTTGCCTATGCTAAAGGTTTTTGGGCTCGGGCACCCATCAAGGCTGAATGATCACGGCCAAAATGGGACGTTCTCATCTTTACCTTATTTGGAGTCAACCTACCAAGTTACAATGAAATCCCTTCATAAATATGACCTGTAGACAGTGCTAAAGGTTTTTGGGCTTCGGGCACCTTTAGCCGTCAAAGTTGCCCAAACATGTCCAAAAGGGGACGTTCTCATCTAGGCATGATATGAAGTCAACCTACCAAGTTACAATGAAATCCCTTCACAAATATGACTTGTAGACTGTGCTTAAGGTTTTCGGGCTTTGGGTTCGGGCAGCCATCATGGTTGAATAATCGCAACCAAAGACGACAATCTCATCTGGGCATCATCTGGAATGATCCTATGAAGTTACAATGAAATCTCTTCATAAATATGGCCTGCAGACTGTGCTCAAGGTTTTTGGGCTTCGGGCACTTGTATATTATTTATTTATTTATTGGTGTTTAAGGTCACATACTTATGCACAATGGCTAATCGTGACCGTGACAGTTTTACGGGTGGAGGAAGCCGGAGTACCCGGAGAGAACCACCGAGCAACGACGAGCAGCTGTCAGCTCCCCAACATCGTAACTCTGAACTCTGCACCGCAGCACAGGCAGGGTTAGATTGGTTGAAGACATGCGCACCATCGACGTGCAGTACGCCTCAGTACACAGCGTCATCGTGCCCCCATGTAGGCAATCGGGGTGAAGTGTCTTGCCCAAGGACACAACGCGGTTGCCGCAGGTGGGATTCGAACCGAGGACCTCTCGGCTTGCAGCCTGCACCTCTACCAACTGAGCCACCGCGCCCCCTTTCGGGCACTTGTAGCCAACACAGCTGACCAATTACGACCAAAAGGGGATGTCATCATCTAGGCATTATATGGCGTCAACCTAATAGGTTACAATGAAATCCTTCCATAAATATGACCTTTTACCTATGCTAAAGGTTTTTGGGCTCGGGCACCCATTAAGGCTGAATGATCATGATCAAAAGGGGACGTTCTCATCTAGACATTATTTGGAGTCATCCTACCAAGTTACAATGAAATCCCCTCATAAATATGATCTGTAGACTGTGCTAAAGGTTTTCGGGCTTCGGGCACCTTTAGCCGTCACAGTTGCCCAATCATGTCCAAAAGCGGACGTTCTCATCTAGACATTATATGAAGTTAACCTAACACGTTACAATGAAATCCCTTCATAAATATGACCTGCAGACTGTGCTAAAGGTTTTCGGGCTTCGGGCTTCGGGCTCGGGCAGCCATCATGGGTGAATGATCGCACGTTCTCATCTAGACATTATATGAAGTTAATCTTCCAAGTTACAATGAAATCCCTTCATAAATGACCTGTAGACTGTGCGAAAGGTTTTCGGGCTTCGGGCTCGGGCAGCCATCATGGGTGAATGATCGCAACCATAGGGGACAATCTCATCTGAGCATCATCTGGAGTGATCCTAAGAAGTTACAATGAAATCCCTTCATAAATATGACCTGTAGACTGTGCTCAAGGTTTTCGGGCTTCGGGCACTTGTAGCCATCACAACTGACCAATCACGACCGAAAGGGGATGTCATCATCTAGGCATTATATGGAGTCAACCTAACAGGTTACAATGAAATCCTTAGATAAATATGACCTTTTGCCTATGCTAAAGGTTTTTGGGCTCGGGCACACATAAAGGCTGCATGATCGCGATCAAAATGGGATGTTCTCATCTAGACATTATTTGGAGTCATCCTGCCAAGTTACAATGAAATCGTTTCATAAATATGACCTCTAGACTGTGCTAAAGGTTTTCGGGCTTTGGGCTCCTGTAGCCGTCACAGTTGCCCAATCACGTCCAAAGGAAGACTTTCTCATCTAGACATTGTATGAAGTCAACCCACCAAGTTGCAATGAAATTCCTCAATAAATATGACCTGTAGACTGTGCTAAAGGTTTTCGGGTTTTGGGCTCGGGCAGTCGTCACGGTTGGCAGATCATGCCCAAATGGGGAAATTCGCATCTAGACATCATAAGGAGTCATCCTACCAAGTTACAATGAAATCTCTCCACATTAAACATGACCTGCAGACTGTGCTAAAAGTTTTTGGATTTCGGGCTTGGGCAGCCATCACGGTTGATAGATCATGCCCAAAAGGGGACGTTCTCATCTAGGCACTATACAGAGGCATCCTACCAAGTTACAATGAAATCCCTTCATAAATACAACCTGTAGACTGTGCTAATGGTTTTCGGGTTTTGGGCTCGGGCAGCCATACCGGTTGCCCGATCGCGACCAAAAGGGGACGTTCTCATCTAGACATGACCCCAAACCTGCATATGAAATTTTGTGACGATCAGACAAGAACTGCGGGGTGTAGCCCGTGCTAAAGGAAAATGTGAACAGACGTCACAGACTCACAGACTAACAGACTCACAGACTAACAGACTAACAGACTCACAGACTAACAGACTTCCGCACGCGTGATGGCAATAGCTTATCTTGACTATGTCAAGTTAAGCTAACAAGTATAATTTTTGATACAATTTACTTCTTGGAATCACCGACGTGATTCATGGTATGCCGTTTGAAATATTCCGACAATGGAAGTAGCAAGACATTCTTTGATTTGTCAATTACAGGTTTGTTTATTTTTCGATCTCACGTGTATCGAACTTGGTTTGCAATTGGCAGGTCAAAATATTGCTATTGCAAGGAAAAACGAGCCATGTTGATGTACACCATACTGAAAAAATCGCGCTAAAGCAGTCCACACACCACAACAAAGTACTATAAATGTGAGATCAAGGTATAAGCAGGGCTCGCCTTGAGTAAAATGGTCGGGGCCTAAAAAAAGTGCCCCACATATTGAGGTCGGGGCCTTTTCGGAGCTGATTTTCCATTTTGTCCATTATTGTTAGTGCTTTTTTGTGGAAAATGTCGGGGCTTGAAAAAAAGCCCCCAGCAAGTGCTCCTCGGGGCTGATCTCGGGGCCTGGGCTGATCAGCCCAGACTCAAGGCAAGCCCTGGTATAAGTCTTTCTTTCTTGTCAGAATATCGCACATAACTAGAAAAATAATTGTACGGGAGGCCGCTTCAGTGATACAATTTCCAACATTCACTTATCATTCAGTGATTGACTTCACAACACTACTCTTTCAGTTAAAATAATTCTATAAACATTTTTTCTGAGGCATTGTCAATAAGATTCTTTATTGCATCTCCTTCCTGTTTGTTGGGAATTGATAGGTTGGGTTGGGATGCCACCCAGCCCAACCTATCAATTCCAAACAAACGAGAAGGAGATCTGCAAAATGAGGTTCCGAGAGGATGAATTTAGTGATGCTACCCTGCACACAGCAGGGTAGCATCACTAAATCCACCCTCGGTGAACCTCAGTCTGAATCAGGGTCCCAAAACTAAACAGAAAGGTACCCAGAGGATAAATTGGCCCACTGTATGGGATAGCATCATCAAATTCACCCTCTGTGGACCTCATTCTGCAAATGTCAGATTGCTTATTTTCTGGCCTGGCAACCGCGTTGTGTCTTTCATCTCCCCCCCCCCCCCCCTGCCCTCATGGGTGCACGGTCACATGTAATAAGGCGTACTGCACGTCGATGGTGCACACTTGTGATCGTGATTAGCCACTGTCCAGAACTATTTGATGGGAGGGGGGGAGGGGGGGAGGGGGGGGAGGGGGGGGCAAGTGACATACAGTTAAAACTAGAAGTCCTGTCACGTCTAGTGCAGAAAACGCTCGTTAGTTAATGCGCTATCTAGTGCAGAATAGTCAAGTAAACCTCGTTAAACATGCATTAACTTCTGCGCTATGTAATGCATTATGTAGTGAGTTATTAACGAGGTCGTTAACTTTGATCTCTGACACATATAATTTGGATGAGAAATGTGTTGTAACTGGACTAGAACATCCTTCAATATCGTTTCGAATCAGGTTCGTCTGGTAAATTAGTGGTGACAATGAAAGAAAATACGCCAAAAAATGTGGAAATGCCCAGTTTTAATTTTCATAAGAATCGCGGACAGTGACATCAATGTCGCTGCTTAATCTGATAATCATCTTCTTAAATGATTTATTCTGTCTATTGTTAAACACGGGGGCGAAACTTGTGTGAGATGTTAAAAAAAGTTTTGTCACCAACATTTTATCAATTAATATCTGTGACCTTGACGACTTGGAAAACATGGATAAATTTGTTTGTAAAATCACCACAAAAAATCCAAATACCGATAATACCGCTCAGTCTCCAACTGACTTTTTAACAAGCAAATCGCAGTAAATTTTCAAGATCATTTAAAACCGTCTCATTCCTTTTTGAGACCCTTGTTCATATTACTAGCAGCTACGTCCAATTATTACTAACAGTGGGGCCACGACTTGATATTCAGTACGATGGCAATCGCCCAGAGCGTCTCCTGGCCAAAGGAAAACATGGATAAATTTGTTTGTAAGATCACCACAAAAAATCCAAATACCGATAATACCGCACAGTCTCCAACTGACTTTTTAACAAGCAAATCGCAGTAAATTTTCAAGATCATTTAAAACCGTCTCATTCCTTTTTGAGACCCTTGTTCATATTACTAGCAGCTACGTCCAATTATTACTAACAGTGGGGCCGCGACTTGATATTCAGTACGATGGCAATCGCCCAGAGTGTCTTCTGGCCAAATCGCCCCCCCCCCCCCCCCCCCCCCCCCCCCCCCATCGTTTTTCGTCTCGGCTGTTTGCCCCAAACCGACCTTCAGCACCATGCTGTAAGGCTGGAGAACGATTTCATCCCACATATCCCCAAGCCAAACCGTCCCCTAAATATTTTGACCCCCCCCCCCCCCCCCGCCACAACATTTTGAAAATCACGCCTGAGTGGTCACAAGTTTGGTTTTTGAGGTGGGGGGGGGGGGGTCTTGTTTTGGCAAATGGCGCGCGTGTTCGTATTAAATAAATATAATTTTTTAATGTTGATTGACCTCCGTGCAGAGTGGTTAAAAATAGGCCATATAGCCGTGGCTTAAAAAAATACAGCCCCTTCTTCCCAATTTCGATCACCGGGTCTACTGCTTGTATTTTCAGGTGATCTGTTCATAAGAGTACTGTCAGACACTTTGGGATAAATTATTCTGAAGCTAAGTGAGTTTTCGTAATTCTGATTTGTTTAACTTGTTTCAGTTTGCTCTTCAACTTTTTTGTGAAAATTCCCTTACATTCAAAATAAATTTGAAAATCAGGTTTTTTTTTTTAAATTTAAGAACACAGAGTGAAGTTACAAATACTTAATTTCTATAAAATTTCACTATTGGGGCATGAATTCGCTGAAATCTGCTGAAAAATCCCGTCCCTGTAAACAAATAAAGCAGCCGGGCAAAAATGAGTTGTTTTTTTTTCATTTTATTTTTTATCCCAAACTGATTTTTCTCCGGATCAGGTCTTTTCAATCACTCTTCATCATTAATGATTAATCACTGATGATAAAAGAACATGAGACCTTTGGAAATATAAATTTACACCTAATTGTTGTTAAGTAACCCATTTCCTAATTGGGGTCATAAAACGGGAGCTTTGTATATTGACAGGACTGTTTTCAAAGCTTATTCACACCTTCCACTGTCCAAAAAAGCACAAATGGTGATTGCCAACATTACCGATTGCTACCTGAAAAACTGCTGCAAATGGAGAAAAATATTCTCTTTTCAGGCAGGAATATACTGCTCCTAGTATGTTGCATCGAGAAGGATAGCGATCATCATCCATATTTATTGGTACTTTACGCCACACGTGGCCGTCGCCACAATATAGCCCAAGTTTCTGACATAGCCTTCAGCATCAATAAATAATAATCATATTTGTTCCATAAATGAGGAGCAAGAAAGTTGAATATTCAGTTGGTCAACAGACTGGTGACAGTTTATGAAAATTAACGCCTGACAAGCCCTCCCTCCCAGAACTGAAAGAACAATAAGTTGATCTTACGTGTTGGCCTTCATCCACAGTTCGTTGAAGAAAAAAAGTATGTACGACAAGGACAAATGGACATGGAAAAACACAGGAGTCGATTTGAGAGCGGCTTGTGGACTAAACGTCTTTGCATAAACTTTCAAGTGTGTGGGTTAAAAACGTCACAGTGCCGGTGATTTAATGGCAGCCCTCTCTAAACGAACTGTACTCCTATATTAGAGATATGAATGGATCCTATGTAGAATAGGTCTATAGAATTCCCATCCTCACCCACCGTTTGGGACATCCGACTGAAAGTTTTGCAAATTTCAGCTCCAGGAAACTCCACTTGCAGTCATCGACTCACCCAATAAGCAGAATTATTCTTCAAAGAACTTCCTATCATAATTTGGGGCGTCTGCAAATCACTCCAGGGGTGGAATATCCACCCCAATGATACACTCGTTTCTTCCGTGACAAAGCAAGCACACAGTATGGTTCAGTGGCTTGGGCTTTTTAGATTGGTTCGTAGCTCACTTGAAGCTGAGAATGTTTCTTTCACATAACACAATCCAGTATGTGTGGAAATTCCACTTTGTTGGTGTTTCTGTACAAAAGCATCCGCCATGTACCGTGGATGGATTTAGACAGGTTACAGAATATCCACAATCAAAAGAACAGTCATTCATGGTGTACGTCTGTACAAGAATGTAAAAATCACAAGAACGATGGGTCGAGTCGTCTGTGGTACGAAACTGAGAGAGGATGGAGGAATGTCTCAAGCCACGTGTCATGATGTGGACGAGAAAATTGTCCACAATGTTAATGCTCTCGAAGCTTTCTAAAACATTCTTTCGGATATTTTTCATGAATAAATAGCTGTTACACGCTTTTGATTGTTCTCAGTCATTTGGAAATGCTCTCCCACGACAAATTAACCTATCAAGCGCTGTGCGTCAGAATATCAATTCACCCCAAAAAGCCGTCCGCAGACAGAAAATGATAAACTGATTTTAATTGATTTCTGGCATGAGCATGTTGACAATTTTCAGTTGCCCCTGCTTTTTCAACAATCTATTAAACATTGGCAATGATTGTTTGAACGGTTTCGTGGATATCTTTGTAAAATAAAATACATGCATGTCAAGCCCAAGGGTTTAATATTCTATTGCCAGTATTTGAGAGAAATTTAAAATGCTGTACTGTGAATTATAGGTCAAATTTAACTGACCACATGTGGATGCGTAGGAATGTAGGTCCCAGAAAAAGTGTTGTGAAGGGTAGGCCCTTATCAATCATAAATTGTTAACACAGCATGCCCACCGAACCATGCAGTGACGGAAACTTGTGTTGGAAGGGGGGGGGGGGGGGGGGGGGGGGGGGGGGTTTAGGGGATTTTTTCCAGACATAATATTTTGCGCGCCCCCCCACCCCCACCCCCCCATCACACCTCACACAAAATAATTACGCGTCGACGTTCTTAATACAACGTTCCTTTATAACTCATAATGTTAACCCTGCTTTAACTTCAATGATCGAAGGTGCACGTGGCAAAGGCCACCGGCAAAATTGGAGAATATTTTTTTTTACCGCTTACTTTTAAAAAAAAAAAACAAGCTATGAGAAATTGGCAGTTTGCTACCCATGCTTCCCTCTTTGTAGGTATAAGGGTATTGGAGGACTTGACGGTTCTGCTGAGGAAAGGGAGGGTTCTGCTGAGGAAAGGGAGTGGGGGGGGGGGGGGGGCATCTTTTTTCTTTTTGTTGATCTGATTTTCAAAATTCTCGGTGAATAATTAATTCCTTTTTCAGCTTTCATCCAAATGCATATTTTGTTTTACAGAACACCAATTATCTCTTGAAAATGAAACTTTCTTTATAAATAGCTGAGCATTCCGATTTCTTAATTCGCTCGCAACACTTTCGATTCGCTGTCAGTTCGGTACTCTGTGGAGAGCATTCTTTGTTTCCAGCCACGCTGGTGTTCTCATAGTTCCCCCATAAGAATGGCTGCGATTCATAGTAGGCTAAAAATTCTCGAAAATAAAACGCCGTTACTTCTGCCTTCTCAATGTTTAGCAGTCGTGAATCAACCTGCATGATTTTCTCATCAATCTTCGAAAACAAAAATCACGCAAAACGCGTTTTTAAATACTTCTTGTATTGTCGCGAAATGAGTTGATAAGGGGGGGGGGGGGGGAGGGGGGCAGATGACTGTACATCATCTCGTCCTCTGAGTATCTACATTCTGATATTTAATTGCCACCTTATATCAGTAGGAGGTGCGAATTAATTACTGTTGATTGTCTGTTTCAAGTACTGAATATCAATCAGCCGTCGCGCGTTATAATTCTGCAGGAATCGCGATACACTACCGTGCATCAAATGTGATTCTCTGATGATTTGCTGCGCTAACCCAACGCACTATTATTTCAAATTAGTGCAGAATATGGGACAGGACTTCTAGTTTTAACTGTAAGAACCCTTGGAAGTTTGTCTACAGCTGATACAGTTGGAAGCACTCAGGAAGGCCTATCGTAATAATCATCTGACATGGACACTATAGAGTTATGAATAATTTCATGACTTCATTCCTTTGTTGTGCTGATGAACCATGACTAACTGGATATGACACAAATAGTTGTTTGAACGAGCAATTAAGACTCTTGGGGCCCAGGGACCAGCCAGGGATTTTTCTACCCTTTTTGGGAAAGGGTCCAGGGGCCTTTCTCATTGGGAAAATTAGCGTCGCAGAGGCCAAAATTGGGAATTTATCTGAGCGATTATCAACAAGAAATATATAAACTTTCTAGCATATCCTTGTGAGAAATCAGTCTATTAATCGATGAAAACCTGTTGTATAATTGTATTTACCCACTGGCTGCTTAGAATTATTAAATTGTACTGGTGATTAATCAATCCTTGTGATGAAAAAGGATTGATTCTGAATACCCCCTAACTCTTTGCCTAACAGTGATGACTAAGGTTACCGTGCAGTTGATTTTGTATTTGCCTCAACGATGTGGATTTGAAATTTAGTATGACCCATGGTGAGAGTGTTCTTCTCTGTAACAGAAGGTATATTCTTTTTAAAAAAATATTTAAAGTGTTTAAAATAAATTTCAAGTTCATATAAGAAGCTGGGTCATTCATGGTTTCTGAATACCCTAACTGAGTTGAAAAGCGTAGTTAAAAAAGTTTTCGATATCCTTCGTAAATTAAGCGTTATTAACAATTTGAGTTAATTTCTTTGGTAAATGACAAAACATTTCAGTTGTCTCCCTTCCCGGCTGCGCTGGGTAATAATACACTGTTCAGAAAACCGACAATTTCTGCCAACCATCTTTCACTGACACGTGCGATTGGTGCTTTGAAGATCTGCCATTCTTATCCATCCAAATACCTGCGATTTCTATTGTAGCCTTATTACATTTAACCCCTTCCAACAAACTTCACAAGTTTTCAAAGAAAAACATTCAATGCAGATTGCGGGGCGAATTTCAATGCAGCCAATTTTTCAGTGGAACAGAGCGTAACCGCAAGCAATTTCGATATGGACGAACTGTCTCCAATACATGGATGCGTGTCTTGTGTGATTCGTTGTTTTGTCTGGTACTTTGTTTTTAAATAGCCATTTTGTGCTGGTTGCTATCAGTTGGGGCGAATTGTTCGAACGACTGCGCCATTGCAATTCTTTTCAGAAATATAAAATTGGGCTAGTTTAGGCTATTTTCATAGCCGTGTGACGGACTTTAACAGCAACCGTGTTTACTGTTTTTTGCGGAAGCGTGTGTTTTTAAAAAATAAAACATAAGAAAATACAGTAAACTGCCATGTATTACCCTTCGTACTGGAACAATTCACACTGCGAAGTCCACTGGCAAATATTATTCGGTGCTGGTCACTTAAAATAATCGACTGGCCACACAGAAATGAATTCTCAACTGCCGTGAATTGGGAATTTTTGGGAGCAAATTGGGAAAAAAAGTGACTATTTTCGATTGGGAATGGGGCCGATATTCGGCCCCTCTCGTCGGTCAAAAAAACCCTGCCAGCCGTGAGGGCGACTAGGGCGATTAAGTCACCCTTCTAAGCCCAAAGTCGCCTAGAAAAATAGTCGGGGTGATTACAAGTCGCCCTCTAAAAATTGGCCAAAATGAGAAAAGGCTGAACTGAGTGATGCGAGGCTTACATGAAAACGAGTATTTTCAAAAATCGAATGTGCTCGAGTGTGATAAATGGGCATTTTAATTCGTCAAATAAACGTCCATTTATTTGAAATCACACGACAGGCAACTGTCCATTGTCGCTTTTGGCGGATTTTTTTATTTCTATTTTGTTGCGTTCCAGTCGGAGCTTCAAGTGTCGAAACGAAACTAGGTGACTTACGCGACTCAACAAAACAACCCAGTTTGAAAGTACGTTACGTCGCTTAGGATGCCGAAAATGTATACACAACGGACGTATTTTATAACACATTATTTTCATTTCGATTTGCTGACGACTGTTAACTGTTGGGCTGTCTATTCCCAGAAAAACACAAATGGAATTGAAACACATGAAAAAAAGCTTTAGTGATGTCAAGAAAAGCTTTGTACAGGACACAAGTGTGCATGTGGACGATCTTGAAAAAGGGTCCTCCTAAACATCGGAATGACATGAAATGACGCGGAATGACACCGGAATGCCATAAAAATGATGCGGAATGACATTTCTTTTACAAAATACTCGACCCCAGAATGCATTTTGTTTATTAACTAACAAAGTACCTCCCAAGCAACCTTCTTACATCTGGTCCTGTTCACACTTTCAGACTTAGGAAATTATTAGCTTAGTAGACTTTGTTGAAAGGCAACCACAGGAGGGTGATGGGGGATTGGCACGAAGAAGAGGTGAGGGGTCATGAAGGAGAAGGTAGCAGTGGGGGATTTTCAGTCAATAATTACATTGTGATTTTTTAACCTGGCACAGATGCATCATAGACAACTGGACCTGGATTATTTGTACGTTAATGGAGGACCATAAATTGAAAATATGAAGGGGCGGCGGGGGTGGTACATGAATATTCTTAACTTTCCCCACTTGCCTATGAAGTCTCCCTACATGACTCTGCAGTCTCCCTATTTTTTCTGGAGGGAGACTTGAAGTCTTCCTAAAATTCCCCCCTAGGCTGGTCCCTGTTGGGGCCACTTGTTTTTAGCTCAAGTCTGACACAGTCAAATTTGAGGTTTTGTCATGGCCCGTCTGTGCATCCGTTCATCTGTCAACAATTCAATACGACTCAGGCAAGAGACCATATTTATGAACCGATCTTTGCGAAACTTCTTTGGTACCTTTGTCATCACCGTGGGATGAGAACAAGTGCGGTCTGGAATTCAAGATGGCCACCGGCAGCCATTTTGTACTGAAATTCGTGCAATCTGTTTTTTGTGCAGAGCTTCTGAATGAAAGTTCTGATTTGATTAAAATTTTGTATGATGTGTATATTCAAATGTGTTATAGCCGAGTTCCTGTGTTAATATTTGGAGTTGTTTGGGGAGGGTAAACATCAGTTCAAATCGCTTTTCTATTCCAATGAGAAAAATGAAACCTCACCTCATGGGAAACCTGTGAGCTGAAGATAAAAAATTCAGATACCTATATTTTAAGGACTGGACAAAATATTTATTAATTTGTATGGATCAACCTTAGAAGGGTTTGAATTAAACAGGCCAAAACAATTGCTAACATTTGGCTTATGGTGCACCATACAAGGGTCCCATGGAGATTTCTTGTTTATCATCTATCACCCTCCTTTACAATACTTTACATGTAAGTTTGTTATCAGGTCATTACCTAGATGTGTGTCATTGCTGTGTCACATACTATACATGTACATGTCCTACACAAGTTATGAGCTACAGTGTCACTGACACTTTCATTATGGTTTTTTTTTCACTCCAATATGTGCTTGGCTTCATTTTGTGTGATTTTATGTGTGGAAAAAAAGAAATGCCTATGTGTGCAGAAAGATACCTACAGTTAAAACTAGAAGTCCTGTCACGAATAGTGCGCTTATCTAGGCTTAATTGCGCGTTGGAATTGCGCGCAATTGCCATATCGAATGGCATCCAAAGCTCGGCAGGTTCTCCTGGTTACTCATATCAAACACATGCAATGTTTCTGCCAATGGACCTCCGGGTTACCCGGAGGTCCATTGGCTGAAACATTGCCTGTGCACAGGCCATATGTACAGAATATGATAGCTTTAATTGGGTCATAACGCGCACATTAACGCGCATATCAACGTGCTATTTGTGCGCATTTCATGACAGGACTTCTAGTTTTAACTGTACAGTGCGTGGAGAGTGTATTATCACTAAATCATCAGCAAAGTGGCGATTCCACCAAAGAGAAAAATCGCAAATTTTTTTGCGAAGTATAACAAACACGAGTAAAGTCCCAGTCAGTGGACCTCCGGTTTAAACCTGGAGGTCCATTGGCTGAAACATTGATAATGCTTGTGTTTTCTGTCCATATGTTCAGAATTTGAAAATGATACTTTGGATGATAACTCCACTCCACAGGTGATTTAGTTACAATCCACTCTCCACATTCTATTTGCTCCCCTCCCTCAATTGGTGTGTAGGGGGATTAGCTGCACTTGGCTTTGCGATGCAGGCCTCTTGTTAGCCGTGTGTTCTTGAATTTGCTTCACAATCCTTAAAATGCAAAGGATTTTCTTTTTCAGTGATATGGTGCAAATATAACTCCTTAGTCTCAGTACAAGATTGCAGCTTTATGTACCTTTTGGCTTTTAATCACCTACTGTAGTATGCTAGCCTGCTCATGTAACATAACTACAAGGTGAGTGCTGCATCACAGTTTATTTATAGATTGTGTACCGTACGTTAGCATATAAGCCACTCAACCAGGCAACCTTAGTACAGCAGGACATGGGGGTTCAGGCTAGATGACTAATATGATTAATCACCAAGTGCCAGTTCAGAGAGAGAGAGAGAGAGTGCAGAGGTTCTGAAATGTTCACAGAAGCCCTTCTAATAAATATACTTGGGTATGTTTTTAATTATATATCTTGTTTTGTAAGGCCTAAAAATGTTAAAAATCTGTTTCTCATGCACTCCCGCATGGCCGTTTTGGCTGCTGCATGCTCTCTGTTCATAATCAATGCAAACTTGAACAAGTAAAAATATTATACCCAAGTTAATAAAATTGATAAATTTGTTCCTGACATGCAAGAAGGCTTTGCAGTGCTTTAGCACTGCAAAGCCTTCTTGCACTCAAGGGATGAAATACTCCACCACCCATGCTAATCTGTTGATTATGGCATAAAACAAACCAAGAATATGAAGTTTTGATGGCAAAGATTTCATTATAAAAAAAAATATAAAAAACAAACACCTTCCTGCAATTGTACAAAATGGCCTGTGAAACAAAGATTTACTTTGTGGGGGGGCCTTATTTGGATTTTTTATCTCGTCACAATGTGTACCAAAGAACCCAGGAGTGGAGTTTCGCAGCATTGAATACATTTATTTCTGTGAAATAACATCCTTGCTGATTGAAAGTTTGAGCTAGTGAAATCAGAGTTCCATAAATTCAAAAGACATGTTCTCAGTGGAAATTCCACTTCATGGGTGTTTCTTTTCAACATGGCTGTCCATCTGAACGATTTTAAGTCTCACGTTACCATTGTCAAATTTCTTAACCTCTTTTTAAGTACTGGTTAGTTTGGCAAGTTTGAGTTGAGGGAGTTAATTTTTTCGACAGGGTTAAAAGTTTTTTCCAATTTGCAATGAAAAAGGAGGACACATTTAATTTTAAGAAATGTCTTAGGTGTTCAGTTTCATTTATCTGCATCATTACTTGTTTGGAATTTGTTTTTTTTTCAGTAAGCTATAATGTGACTACAGCAAGCTTCCATACATGTACCTGAACTTTTTATTCTTAACTTTTTGAACTCTGTTGACCCCAGCAAAAAGACAAACAATAACAAAGATGGCTTTCTCTTAGGAGGGAATGTATAGGGGTTGCAATTATTTCTTTCAGTATCCCTACTAATGCATTTGGAACTGTTTTAACCCCCTAGCTTTGTTCTTTGATGTTTTGAGCAGGTTTTGCCATAAATGTTTTTCATGAGAAATTGTTCTGTTTTCAGTTCCAGTGCTAATGCAGACTTTCAGGAACCATTCATGCCTCAAATATATTAGGTGAGTAAGTAGCATGTATTTATTCAGGTTCTATACCTCACAATCTTCATTTTGATGTATAATATGTGTATATTTATTTAGAATTTATGGAATTTCAGACTTGGTATTGTCACAGTGAATTTTGTTTGCTGTTTTTATTTCATTACTTATATAGGCCCTAAGGGCCTATATAAGTAATGAAATTTTGTTTATTTTGAATATACTCACCTCTGATATTCCTTCAATTCAAATTAAATATACACAAAATGTACATCAAAATAAAGGTTGGGATGTATAGAACACGAAACATTTGTGTAATCAACTCATAGAGTCGACTGTAGGCACCACTGGTTCCTGGAAGTCTGCCGCCGTATTCGCACCAGAACTGATAATTTAATAATATACTCTCCCAAAAAAGAAAGTGTGCATGCTAAAAAATAACACTAAAAAAAGATATATACCATTTTCATTCATGGAAATTTTATTCAATCACAGATGAATCAATTTGTGATCAACACGAGAAATTTTATTACGCTACGACGAATACTCTTGGTGCCATGGAGAGTCAAAGACACTAAGGGTCAAACACAAAAGTCACACACTCAATATCTGGTACGACCTCCATCTGCATCGACTACTGCTGTGCATCTACGCCTCATGGAAGCGAACAAGTTAGCATGGAAGAGTTGTGGGATGTTGTTCCATGTTCTGATAAGCTGTCTTTGGAGTTCGACAAGCGATGACGGTGCATGGGGAAGCCGGCATAGCTGACGTTTCATTTCGTCCCATACGTGCTCAATAGGTGAGTTATCGGGCGAATTTGCGGGCCAGGGAAGAACATCCACTTGTTGTTGCTGCAGATACTGTTGAACAACACGAGTTGCGTGGGGTCGGGCGTTGTCCTGCTGTAGAATGACGCCGGGGCCGTGACGTTGCAGAAATGGGACAACAACAGGTGTAAGCACTTCATCACGATATCTGGTTGCATTGAAATTGCCATCAATAATGACCAGCTCAGTTCTGTTACGGGCAGTGATGCCACCCCACACCATGAGAGACCCTCCCCCATAACAGTTTCGCTCCACGACACATGGATCTGCGCAGCGTTCGTTTCGACGTCTGTACACTCTCTGGCGGGCATCTGATGATGAAAGATGGAAACGACATTCATCTGCGAATAAAACACGTCGCCACCAGTGTAAGAGATGCCTGAGATGTTGTCTGCACCACTGCAGTCGAGCAAGACGATGACGTAACGTCAAAATCGGACGAATTGCAGGTCCTCGAGGATGCAAGCCGTATTCTCTCAGCCGATTGATTACTGTTTGAGGATGTATCCGTCTCAGGTTAGGGATGTTCCTGGCTGTCATTGTTGCCGTTTGTTGCCGGTTCCGGAGATGGACGACACGGATATACCGATCTTGTGCAGAGGTGGTAATACGGGGTCTCCCAGAGCAGGGTCGGTCTCGAACGTCATCATGTTGTGCATGCCGATGGACTAGCCTGTCTACAGTGTTACAGTGGCAGTTCAAATGCTGGGTAACCTCTCTGTTCTGCCAGCTGTAATCATACCCAGGGCAAGGAGACGTTGATTCATTGTCAATCTTGGCAGGCTAATGTGGAGTCGTTTTAACAGCAGCGCAAGTTTGAATGTGAACGATAGGAAGGCATTACTTTAGTGTTTAAATACCCAAGGATTCACCCTGCTGCATGAATTTTCAGTCTCTCCACGTGCAAAACATGCCTTTTCACAAACGTGCAGCACGTCATTTAACGTTAATGCTATTTTAACGGGGAAAGCTGTTTTTGTGTTCAATATAACTTATTCATGAACAGGTTAACACTCTTTACACCTACGAAATTATTTTTTTGGAGTTTGATCAATTTCTGCAATGCACACTTTCTTTTTTGGGCGAGTATATTTCACGAAAAGAACTCGTGGCCAAATGTGCTTTACATATCCAAGAACAAAGCTAGGGGAAAAAAATTCTTCAAAACACGGCGACAGAGCTGCATTGGGGAAAATTCCAAAGCCTTTGCTTTTGATGAAAAAGATCGCCTTCATACAGTATACTGTTATTAGATAGAGATTGCACAGTTGCCATATTCAGTGCAAGGTATCATGACACCTGTTGAAATTTCTTAGAATTACGATTTTGTTTTTCGATGGAAATTCGTGGTAACGAGTGATTTGCGCATGTCTGTCGAGCATGGAAACCATCTTCAATAAAAAATGCAGACAGTGTTGTCCTTTTCCAAAATGCAGTCCTATCGCTGTATTCGAAAGTGTTTTGAATGCCTAGCTTTGTTCTTGGATATATGAAGCACATTTGGCCACAAGTAGTTCTGATGAAATATTTTAGCAGTTCTGGTGCGAATACGGTAGCAGACTTCCAGGAACCAGTGGTGCCTACAGTCGACTCTATGAGTTGATTATATATGTATTTCGTGTTCTATACATCCCAACCTTCATTTTGATATATAATTTGTGTATATTTAATCTGAATTTAAGGAATATGAGAGGTGAGAATTTCAAAATAAACAAAATTCCATTACTTATATAGGCCCTTAATAATATTTCACGAAAACAACTTGTGGCCAAATGTGCTTTACATATCCAAGAACAAAGCTAGGGGGATCAAAATTCTTCAAAACACGGCTACAGAGCTGCATGGGGGAAAATTCCAAAGCCATTGCTTTTGTTTACGTATGAGTATACTTTCGATTTCCGGTAGACGTCATCGGACAGAAAAAGCATGTAAAAACAATGCAGTCTAAAATCAAATAATGAAAAAGATCGCCTTCATACAGTATACTGTTATTAGATAGAGATTGCACAGTTGCCATAGTCAATGCAGGGTATCATGACACCTGTTGAAATTTCTTAGAATTATGATTTTGTTTTTCGATGGAAATTTGTGGTATCGAGTGATTTGCGCATGTCTGTCGTGCATGGAAACCATCTTCAATAAAAAATGCAGACAGTGTTGTCTTTTTCCAAAATGCAGCCCTGTCGCTGCACTCGAAAGTGTTTTGAATGCCGAGCTTTGTTATTGAATATCTGAAGCACATTCGGCCACGAGTTGTTCTTGCGAAATATTATTTTATTATCAGTTCTGGTGCGAATACGATAGATTTCCAGGAACCAGTGGTGCCTGCTGTCAACTCTATGAGTTGATTGCATACGTGTTTCTTGTTCTATACATCCAAACCTTTATTTTGATGTATAATTTGTGTATATTTAATCTGAATTTAAGGAATATGAGAGGTGAGAATTTCAAAATAAACAAAATTCCATTACTCATGTCACAGTTACTGGAAGTTTTGGCTGCAACCTCTTTTTTCACTGATAACAATGAAAGCACCACGTCAGTCCTGACCCCGTGTTACACATACAGTAGTCTCTATAATAATAGACAAGTAATGAAAGCCTATTTTGCCCTGACCGATACCCCCTTCCCAGTTCATTTGTGAATTCGTTCATTGAACTAAGATTCATCAACACAGTTTTCTTGTACAGCTATCCACAAGGTATAAACTTCATGTTTATCATAAATTAATAATCAAATCATCATACTACGGCTTCTTTATTTGATAAAAACTCTCTGTTCGGCTTTTTTGCCCGCGACTCGACGCCATTAGAACAACAATGATGGCATGACATTTTGTTGCAAGGCTGTACAAAAGTTAACCCGGAAAGCGAAACTACGCACTGCGTTGTTCTTGTGCTGCAGACGACAGAACAGAAGAATGATGGATGTGGGCTATAATGTTAGAGCCTTCCCTGCAGAACAATTGTTGCATCCCTGTCCTCGAGTTCTATTTATTGTCAGCTGAAGGCACAACCAACTTGTTCGAACTTTAATAAAAAAAAAAACTGGTGCTTAATTTAAGACCGCGCTACCTTGTTGTCAGAAGTTGAAAATGCAGGAAGCTTTGAAAGGAATATGTATTGGCGGGCGGAAAGGGTATTAGATATAGGCTATGGGTCTATATGACAGACAGGGAGGGGTGAGAGTGATCTCATGGCCTGTATAAAAAAGGAAATTCTATTGCATCTCTTTTTTATAATGCCAGCTAGGATTCGTGACATTGACAACATTTAAAGTTAATGCTGAACAACATTAATCATAATAGAGTATTAGGCCCACTAGTCTACATGCTGGTTGAAACGTGGAGCGGGAGGGGGGGGGGGGGCAATGGGTTAGGAGCGGCGAGGCTTGTTGTAGGCACATATTCAGACGAACGATTAAGATATCTCGGGGTCTCGACAAACAATCTTTCACGGAGACTTTTTTTTTTTTAAAAAAAAAGAAAAACCTTTCGAGAAAATCCACTGTGAGTTAGTATTTGTGCGTGCGTTTGGGAGTCGGTGGGGAGGCAAGGGCAGTGATGCTTTTGGGGGAACGCAGTTCCCCTTGACCCCTTCTACTTGCTGCTGCAAGCGTTCTTCCTCCTCAATTGCCAAACTTTAACTGGCTACATCAAAAATTACCTGTTACTTGCATGATGAGTGAAACGTAAAATTAGAAGCTGGTGAATGGGAGGGGATGGGGGGGGGGGGGGAAGCTTGTAGGCGCAGACTTTCAGATGCGGCGCTTGGTGGATGAAGATCAACAGCCCTCTGCCTTATTAATGGCCCTCGACTCTCGGGCCGGTAATAAACTCTCGGGCTTTTATTCATTCCTCTTGGGTCGGTAATAACCCGCATGATCCTCCAAACTCATGGTATTGTTATATTATTGGAAGATATCTTCAGAATCTGTAGTTTATGTTAACTTGGCTGCTCGCAGTTACTGGCTTTCTTGCCTCCAGATTCATGGATAAGCCTATTGTGACTTTTTCCCAATTAAAACAAAAATTATACACATCTGGCCAAACCATGGTCAGCCCGCAGATTTCCAGACCCCTACCTGCGGGAACCCGGGAAGTAAAGCAGTGCCTATTCACTGCGGTAAACAGGCTCAGTTTTTACTGGACCCAGTCACCAATTCTTGGGAGGTGTAAACCCTCTCTAAAATGGGCAACATGGCTTATTAACGCTCACCCCTGGTGTTGAGAGTTGATACTCATGTTGTGGGCATGATTAGCCATTGTGCAAGAATATGTGACCTTAAACACCAATAAATAAATTGTCTAGACACCCCCCCCCCCCCCCCCTGGTGGGGGGTCATACGCCAACATCGGGGGAATGTTGGGCGCCACCCATAGATTGCGGTGCATTTCGAAAGTCAAATAACCCGAGAGAATGAAATAAGCAACACTAATGAGGTGTATAAATGGAGTAGGTGTAGACTTTAATTTTTTCCTTTGAACTAACCGCAACATTAGCTGGACATTTTCTGCACTCGCAGATACTGCTGCAGACATGTCCAACGTCTAAGTACTTCCTTTTTCTTATCATAAATAGCATAAAACATACGACTGCAGTCTAAAAATTCACCGACTGTCATTGTAAAGCAGATGACAAGAACTTGATCCGTTTCAGTATTCCGCAATCATTATTAGACGGTATTTTTAGACATTAGAAACCTTACGTCATCATTGTTGTTCTAATAGCGTTGAGTCGCGGGCAAAAAAGTCGAACAGAGTTTTTTTTATCAAATAAAGAAGCCGTAGTATGATGATTTGATTATTGATTTATGATAAACATGAAGTTAAATACCTTGTGGATAGCTGTACAAGAAAACTGTTGATGAATCTTTTGTTCAATGAACGAATTCACAAATGAACTGGGAAGGGGGGGGGGGGGGGTATCGGTCAGGGCAAAATAGGCTTTCATTACTTGTCTTATTATTATATAGACATCTGTATGTATAACATGGGGTCAGGACTGGCGTGGTGCTTTCATTGTTATCAGTGAAAAAAGAGGTTGCAGCCAAAACTTCCAGTAACTGTGCTTATATAGCCCCTTAGGCCTTAAAACAAACTTTTTTGCCAAATTTTTGAGGGGAGAGGGCGGGGGGGGGGGGGGGACCGTGGAATCTCCTATGATGGCTTCATATCTTAAATTGGTCGGCATGCCTGCACCCCACCCCACTCCTTCCTTCTCAACCCCCTAACAGCACTCCACCCCCTCCCATACACACCCCCAAAAATGGACCGCCACTCCGCCCATAAAAATTTTTAAATTGTACCTGCGCGCCCATGCTTATTTCCAAGCCTACAAATGATAAGACTGCATGCGCTCAAATCGCATTAGGAATTAATGAGGCCTATACTAGTATTCGGCCCCAAGGCTAGCAGTGGCATCACACAGAACTTGGAAGTTGGAAACTGAATGCAACAAGTGTCCAGTTTTGAAATTCAATGCCACTGCCAACCTCACTCATACAAAAAGCTACCTTTTAAAACCAATTAGCAAAGAGCTGTGATTGAAGAAACTATTCGAACACTTCTACGATCTTGTTTATGCACTCTGGGAACAATGTCAGCTGTCGGCCACCAACTTCTCAAACCCTGGAGCAGAAGCAGTAAAACTGCAAGGACAACATTTGCTCTGCACGAATAATTTGATTTGCGCCACTTTATCGTGGGACTGATTCATTTGACAGATAGGGGTGTCGTGTTCTGTTCAATTCCTCATGTCGCCTGGAAAACTGTAAGTGGATGTTCGACGTAGTCTGTTTCGGACGCAGTGCACTGTTCACTTTCTTGATCAATTATTTATCACCAAGCCCGATGCGAACCCATGGAATCGATTTGGAATGGGGGGGGGGGGGGGGGGGGGGGGATCGGGAATATTCAACCCTGGGAAAATTCTACCTTGGATTTTTCGGCCCCGGGAAGATTCGGCCCGTGTACTCAGTACAAATCAGCGGCCGGCCAAAGTGTTATTATAACAATAACATGACTTCAGGAGGGCGTTATGGTTCATTATTACCACTTCAGAGGGCGTTCCCTGTAGGTTATCGCGAGTTTATTGATACGGTGGAATATCATAACGCACGGTAGTGAATTGCATCGGGCCGTTATGAAATTTTGTTGTGATTTTTCGGCCCGCCACTTACTTCCGGTTTCTCATTTGCAATTGCCTCCCAAAAATGTTTGAGGTTCCGCTCCACAGTTTTGCACTATTGCACAGGGGTGAAATTCTAAACAAAGGGCGTATGTTGAAACTAAGGCCATGTAAAATAGAGAAATATTTTTAGTATCAGATATATGATTACATTAGGCTTTTTGTTGGACAAGAGAATTTGAAGTTTTGGTCCCAAAGTTGGAGTCTGATACATAGGGGTAAATTACCAGATGAATTATGGGAAACAGTGGCTTCGAAAAATTGGCTATTTTTTTAAATGTAATTTTTACACGGGTTTGTTACCAGACAGGTAACTAAAAAATGAGACGGAAACATATAAATTTTTTTTTGCATTTTAGAAACAAGGGATGCTCTGCTCCAGGGGTGGGTAGGCGGGGTTGGTGGGAAAATTCTGCTTTTGAGGCTGCTGGGTGGCTGAAAATGACTGGTTTCGGTATTTTTTCAGGCAATTTTTCAGGTTGAAGTCTTGCCTTTGACAATAAATAATTCCACCCACATTCAGATTGTTTATTTCTACTTAGTCAGATAGTGTTATGTGTTTTTTGTGGATTTGGGAAATGTAATACATGTAATGGGTTTGATAACTAAGTAACAGGATATTTGCATTTGAAGAGAGTGTATGGCATGTCACATTTGGAAATGCCTGGAAAACTGTGGAGCGGAACCTTAAAGAGCATTCTGCCGACGGTGTCAATTCTTGAACCAGGAAGTTCCTTATTTGTGTTTGAGTTACAAATACACCATTTTTCAAAAAAATTTTCATTATTTCTGGTTTGTGTGCTATTGTCAGTAGCAGTTAACATTCATCAAGTGATATCTCAGCACAACGGGAAGGAAATAAGTGGAATTTTGAGAAATTTATTGATGTAGCCTAATTTCGCACTTGTTTTGAATTTTCGTCAAGATTTCAAAAAATTAAGGTAGAGCACTGCCTTTCCTAAACACCGAGCCTTGTATTTATGACAAATTTATGCAGTTATGGACAGCCTGGTTGTTACTGTTGACCAGAGATTTGCAGTCATGGGGTCTACTTTTTCATTTTGGTCATTGGTGTCATGTCTGTGTGTCATCCGTCCATCAAGCTGTTCACGCTTTCATATCTAGAGGGCAACACCCCCCCCCCCAAAAAAAAAGCTATGGTTATTAGTGCTTATTGTTTTACACTTTGATTGTATTTAACAGAGCTATTGGCAGGACCTGGGTAGTCAATATGGCTGGTGGTAATAACAAAAATACTATCTGAAGTGGCTCAGAGAAATCGGTGGGGGGGGGGGGGGGTGGTGTGGTGTGGTTGTGAAAATCGGGTAAAATCTGGCTGAAAAAGCTATTCGGCAATCAGGAAGGCCATGCTGTATCTTTTTACTGGTTGAAAATAGAGACTTGTGGTTTTTGTTCATTCAACTCAGGATAGACTCCAGATTATTTTGCCTGAGTGAAATCCAGGGGGAGATCACTCTTGTTTTCTCTTTAAGGTTCCGCTCCACAGTTTTGCACTATTGCACAGGGGTGAAATTCTAAACAAAGGGCGTATGTTGAAACTAAGGCCATGTAAAATAGAGAAATATTTTTAGTATCAGATAGATGATTACATTAGGCTTTTTGTTGGACAAGAGAATTTGAAGTTTTGGTCCCAAAGTTGGAGTCTGATACATAGGGGTAAATTACCAGATGAATTATGGGAAACAGTGGCTTCGAAAAATTGGCTATTTTTTTAAATGTAATTTTTACACGGGTTTGTTACCAGACAGGTAACTAAAAAATGAGACGGAAACATATAAATTTTTTTTTGCATTTTAGAAACAAGGGATGCTCTGCTCCAGGGGTGGGTAGGCGGGGTTGGTGGGAAAATTCTGCTTTTGAGGCTGCTGGGTGGCTGAAAATGACTGGTTTCGGTATTTTTTCAGGCAATTTTTCAGGCTGAAGTCTTGCCTTTGACAATAAATAATTCCACCCACATTCAGATTGTTTATTTCTACTTAGTCAGATAGTGTTATATGTTTTTTGTGGATTTGGGAAATGTAATACATGTAATGGGTTTGATAACTAAGTAACAGGATATTTGCATTTGAAGAGAGTGTATGGCATGTCACATTTGGAAATGCCTGGAAAACTGTGGAGCGGAACCTGAAATAGAGACACAAATTACCTCCCATGATCGAACGCGCATTTTCGTTCCAACATTCTGCTGAAATGTATAAAGTTTATAAAATGATCTGGATCACTGGATTTCAAACTTGTTGGATATTATACGTATTATAGGTGAGTAATCGAACAATTTTTTAAATAATATATATTTTTAAACGTATTTTCTCCTCTGAAATGTTCGGTTCTTTGAAATACAATGTGTCCTAATTTCGAAGTAAATAAATGACGTGATAATCACGTGATTTTGTTTGTCAACAAAGCAGACGATACATGTGCTTTCTGTAATTGACCGACATCGCAAAAATGAGTCAAAATAGCGACTTGAGCGAAACAGATCTAATGTTTCTCGAAAACAGTGCTACTCCAGCAAGCACAGCCAGATCAACCCAATATGGCATCAAAAAGTTTAAAGAGTGGCTTGCTCGACGTGGAAAATTTTGTGATTTTGAGACAATTTCTCCTGAAATGTTAAACGAACTATTAAGGAAATTTTATGCAGAGGTGAAATCGAAGGAAGGAACGAGTCTTACACCAAGCACTTTAACATCTATTAGAGCTGGAATCCATAGACATGTAACATCTGCGCCATTAAGTAGGCCACTCAATATAATTAAAGATCGAGAATTCACCAGTGCCAACCATATGTTTGTTGCACGCTGCAAACTTTTCATGAAATGCAATAATTCAAAAAGAAAACACAAATCGAGCATTGGAGAAGAGGATATGCGGAAGTTGGGGGTTTATTTTCAAAATTTTAATTCAAATGCTGTTGTTCTGGTGGAATCAATGTGGTTTATGCTATGCTTTTATTTTGGTCGCCGTGGTCGAGAAGGATGGGCCTCAATGTGTAAAGATACCTTTAGTGTAGGGATGGACAGTGACGGGACAGAGTTTGTTGAGTTGTCTAAAACTGAGGTTACAAAAAACCACCAGGGTGGATACAAACAGTGCGATATTAACTATAACACACAAAAAATGTACGGTAATGGTGTTGGTATATTCAAATTTTATATTGCAAAACTTAGTGAGAAGTGTGATAGGTTATTCCAGACACCAAAACAAATTTACAGCCTAGATGACCAGGTATGGTTTAAAAATGAAGCAATGGGAAAGAACACTTTATCACAAATGATGCAGAGAATTTCTAAAAAAGCATCATTATCTCAAATTTACACTTGCCACTGTGTTCGCGCAAGTACAATTACAACGCTTTACCAGGCAGGAGTAGACCCAAGTAGCATTATTACTGTCACCAACCATAAAAATACCCAGAGTTTAAAACATTACTTGTCTGACATTTCAACAACTCAGAAACGGCATTGTTCAAATGTGTTGAGTGCATCATTAAGTGTAAACCCAGAACATGATGAATTTTCTGACAACGAAGAGTTCACTGTAGGAACATTTAACATAGACACTAGTGTTATTGGAGACTCAGCAAGTGTTATAAATTACAACACTGTCAGTAATGTTGACAATGGCAGTACTGAACCCACTGCTACCAATTCTATTAATAGTCGCTCCGAACCCGATGCCAGTTCTGTTGAAACATGTCCTGACCATTCTGAACCCAAGACTGTCAATCTCTACTCTGCTGATGGAATTCTTACTATTCCTGGAAACTCTGAACCAGGGACAGTCTATAACATTGACATTCCAACCAACACTAGTCAAACTATGCTTCAGAACTTCCAGCCACAAACCCAACTTTTGCATCAGCTGATGTCGGGTGCAACATTTAATAACTGCAGCATAAACATTTATCAAGGAAAGTGAAGTTGTTGAACAACTTAACTTTCCTTGAGAAATGTTATGCTGAATGTTGAGACCGTTAAATTTTATGTCACAAAATATGTTTGTATATATGTTCATTAAACTGTTAATTGAAATTGAATAATTTACTTTATCTTTAAAATATACTAGGTACCGTTAACAATGTGGTAATAAGTGGTAATAATAGTAATAACATGACTTCCATAGTCGGGCGTTATGGTTCATTAACGGCCCACCATAAATGATTAACAGCCCACTGGCCTTATAACGCCCCTCGACTTCGTCTCGGGCCGTTATAACGCCCTGGGGCTGTTAATCATTTATGGTGGGCCGTTAATGAACCATAACGCCCTCCTGAAGTCATGTTATTGTTATATTAACGGCCCACCATAAATGATTAACAGCCCCAGGGCGTTATAACGGCCCGAGACGAAGTCGAGGGGCGTTATAAGGCCAGTGGGCTGTTAATCATTTATGGTGGGCCGTTAATGAACCATAACGCCCGACTATGGAAGTCATGTTATTACTATTATTACCACTTATTACCACATTGTTAACGGTACCTAGTATATTTTAAAGATAAAGTAAATTATTCAATTTCAATTAACAGTTTAATGAACATATATACAAACATATTTTGTGACATAAAATTTAACGGTCTCAACATTCAGCATAACATTTCTCAAGGAAAGTTAAGTTGTTCAACAACTTCACTTTCCTTGATAAATGTTTATGCTGCAGTTATTAAATGTTGCACCCGACATCAGCTGATGCAAAAGTTGGGTTTGTGGCTGGAAGTTCTGAAGCGTAGTTTGACTAGTGTTGGTTGGAATGTCAATGTTATAGACTGTCCCTGGTTCAGAGTTTCCAGGAATAGTAAGAATTCCATCAGCAGAGTAGAGATTGACAGTCTTGGGTTCAGAATGGTCAGGACATGTTTCAACAGAACTGGCATCGGGTTCGGAGCGACTATTAATAGAATTGGTAGCAGTGGGTTCAGTACTGCCATTGTCAACATTACTGACAGTGTTGTAATTTATAACACTTGCTGAGTCTCCAATAACACTAGTGTCTATGTTAAATGTTCCTACAGTGAACTCTTCGTTGTCAGAAAATTCATCATGTTCTGGGTTTACACTTAATGATGCACTCAACACATTTGAACAATGCCGTTTCTGAGTTGTTGAAATGTCAGACAAGTAATGTTTTAAACTCTGGGTATTTTTATGGTTGGTGACAGTAATAATGCTACTTGGGTCTACTCCTGCCTGGTAAAGCGTTGTAATTGTACTTGCGCGAACACAGTGGCAAGTGTAAATTTGTGATAATGATGCTTTTTTAGAAATTCTCTGCATCATTTGTGATAAAGTGTTCTTTCCCATTGCTTCATTTTTAAACCATACCTGGTCATCTAGGCTGTAAATTTGTTTTGGTGTCTGGAATAACCTATCACACTTCTCACTAAGTTTTGCAATATAAAATTTGAATATACCAACACCATTACCGTACATTTTTTGTGTGTTATAGTTAATATCGCACTGTTTGTATCCACCCTGGTGGTTTTTTGTAACCTCAGTTTTAGACAACTCAACAAACTCTGTCCCGTCACTGTCCATCCCTACACTAAAGGTATCTTTACACATTGAGGCCCATCCTTCTCGACCACGGCGACCAAAATAAAAGCATAGCATAAACCACATTGATTCCACCAGAACAACAGCATTTGAATTAAAATTTTGAAAATAAACCCCCAACTTCCGCATATCCTCTTCTCCAATGCTCGATTTGTGTTTTCTTTTTGAATTATTGCATTTCATGAAAAGTTTGCAGCGTGCAACAAACATATGGTTGGCACTGGTGAATTCTCGATCTTTAATTATATTGAGTGGCCTACTTAATGGCGCAGATGTTACATGTCTATGGATTCCAGCTCTAATAGATGTTAAAGTGCTTGGTGTAAGACTCGTTCCTTCCTTCGATTTCACCTCTGCATAAAATTTCCTTAATAGTTCGTTTAACATTTCAGGAGAAATTGTCTCAAAATCACAAAATTTTCCACGTCGAGCAAGCCACTCTTTAAACTTTTTGATGCCATATTGGGTTGATCTGGCTGTGCTTGCTGGAGTAGCACTGTTTTCGAGAAACATTAGATCTGTTTCGCTCAAGTCGCTATTTTGACTCATTTTTGCGATGTCGGTCAATTACAGAAAGCACATGTATCGTCTGCTTTGTTGACAAACAAAATCACGTGATTATCACGTCATTTATTTACTTCGAAATTAGGACACATTGTATTTCAAAGAACCGAACATTTCAGAGGAGAAAATACGTTTAAAAATATATATTATTTAAAAAATTGTTCGATTACTCACCTATAATACGTATAATATCCAACAAGTTTGAAATCCAGTGATCCAGATCATTTTATAAACTTTATACATTTCAGCAGAATGTTGGAACGAAAATGCGCGTTCGATCATGGGAGGTAATTTGTGTCTCTATTTCAAACATTTTTGGGAGGCAATTGCAAATGAGAAACCGGAAGTAAGTGGCGGGCCGAAAAATCACAACAAAATTTCATAACGGCCCGATGCAATTCACTACCGTGCGTTATGATATTCCACCGTATCAATAAACTCGCGATAACCTACAGGGAACGCCCTCTGAAGTGGTAATAATATTATTTGTGTGTGTGTGTGTGGGGGGGGGGGGGTAGTCTCGCCTGTCCGGTTGGTCGTAGGTAATCAATAACTAATATGCTAAGTAAACGCACTATATAGTCTGTCCATGCATGTTTGTCTGCAGCGATGATTGTTCATGTGTGTTTTGATTTTTCATTGACACTCATCGCACAAACTCCTTTTTACAAGCGTTGAACTGTTTACTGGCTATGTTACGTGTTATATTGGACTGGAAGGTGACCACGGACGTTTCATGTGGAACCAGTTTGATACGGTCGGGCCGCGAACTATATAAACCACATCGAAGGGTGGCAAAGGAAGTAGAGTTTATTTATAGCTGGCTCTCATCCCAATTTATTCAAGATTATAGACTTCCTCAAAAAAGAACAACCATTCCAGGAATCCACGATATTGCAGTTAAGTGTTGGGCAAAGTTAGTGCCCTGGAAAATAAAATGCAGAAAAACAGACAATTCACTTGAACATTTCAAAAGAATATTTCTAGCTGGAGAAATTGGACTATATTCAGCTACATGGACTCTGTGTCTCACAGTACTGGATTTTAATGTATTTATATTTATAAAGCAATTTTCAATTAATATATACTGTACTATAGTGGGTTAATCTGGTTTGTCTCACCTATCCGGTTGATTGTTTGTAAAGAACACGAGTTGAGTTAAGCGAACAATCTTCCTAAATACTGACTATAATACGTCTCCCTTTGATCTACCCGATGTTCACACATTTTACCGAAATAATAGCAACCGGGTACCCCGTCTGTGGATATGGTAAATGACAAGTGACAAGATTATTGACAAGCAGTTTTTAAAGGTAATTATAATTCTAATAAGAGGTGCAGATGATATAGGAACTGGGGCCAGAAGAAGAAAATTAGTTGTAGCGGGGAGCAGCATTGTACGTGGGATTGACAATGTAGTTTGTGGTCCTGATAGTTCCAATCGAACAGTCTTGTGCTTTCCGGGGGCGAAGGTGGAGGATCTCAGGGACCGGGTAGATGGCATTGTGGCAGGGTCAGGACCGGAACCGGTAGTGGTGATCCATGTGGGGACCAACAATATCAGGGAGAGAAGGTCAGTAAGTTTGGTGGAGTCGTATAGAGGCTTAGTCGGCAAACTGCTAAGTAGGAATGCAAGGGTAGTCGTATTCGGGGTCCTTCATGTCCTTGGAGGTGGGGACGAACGGAACTCAAGGATTTTGGCGCTAAATGAAGAGTTAGAGGACTACTGTGTTGATCTGGGAATTCCCTTTATCGACCATTGGGACACGTTTTGGGGCAGTGGGAGCATGTACGGGCGTGACGGGCTGCATCTTAGCAGGGCGGGAAAACGGGTATTAGGGGATAAAATTCTACTGGTAGCAGAGCCTTTTTTGGAGAGGAGCGGGGTGGGAGGTCAGAGGCAAGTATAACTAGAGTGGACATAGGTGGGGTGAACAAGAGTGAGGGGGACAGAATAAGTTTACCAAGACTAGCACCAGAAAACAATGGGTCCAGTAGGCGGAAGCCAATGAACCTCGGTACCCTGAAAGTGGGTTATAGCAACATCCAGGGTCTCCACCGGAAAGTAAGTGAAATTGCTACATTGATCGAGGCAGAGTAGTTTGATGTCATGGGCTTAAGCGAGACGTGGGTAAGACACGAGGAACGGGTAGACAAGTAAACGGGTGTGTGTGGATAGGTGTAGGGCGAACGGAAGGCCAGAAAAAGGGGGGAGGGGTAGGCATGTACATTAAAGAGGATTTAAAACCGTCGCTGATTACAGATCTGGAAGATATCATCACCTCGGCTGATGTGTCAAAAGAAATTGGATGGGTAAAGATCAGTCTGAGGAACAAAAGTATTGCCCTTGCGCTTGTGTACTGTGCGGTGGAGGGAACTAAACCCGAGTGGAATGACTCGATATACTCAACATTAAGGTCCAATATCACTGAACTAGAAAACAGGGGGCTCGGTATAATTCTGATGGGCGACTTTAATGGACACATGGGCGACAATGAAGAAGGCATAGAGGGTAGGGACAAGAAAGTCAACAGGAATGGAAGGAAGCTGTTGAACATCACAAATGAGGTCGGTCTGAAGATTCTGAACAGGGACGCTAGATGTAAGGGGAAATGGACCTGGGAGAGAAACGACAGAAAATCAATAATTGACTACATTCTCACAGATATGAATTTATGGAGGGAGGTGATAAGGGTAGAAGTGGATGATGAGGGCAAAATGGAGTTGGATAGTGATCACAACTTGATTACAGTGACGATGAGGGCCAAAAACCTAGAGAAAAGGAAAGGAAGCTTCAAGGAGATTTGGGAACTCAAACAGGATGCCGACTGGGCGAAGTTCGAAGAAAAACTGAAACCAAAGCTTGCAGCCGTACACAAGGGGGGTAGTGTCCAGAAGATGGCCGACGCCATAGTTGCGAGCCTAGTGGAGGCAGGGAAGGAAAGTGTAGGAAAGATTAGGGTGCCAACACGGGAACTTGGGTACAGAGTGAACGAAGAACTGAAAAGGGCCATAAAGGTTAGAAAAGCTAAATGTGCTGCATATAGGAGAAGTGGGAATTAAACTTAAGGGGGTGGAAACCAATGAGGCCATGGTAGCAAAGGAAGAATACCAACAAGCACGAAATAAAGTAAACAAGATTAAAGACGACAACCGGAGAGTGCGAAATAGCAGTCTTATTAGGACGATAAGAATGACAGGGGGGTCGAGTTCGAGCGTATTTTGGAAATGGGTGAACAAATGTAACAAAGGGAATAACCAACAGAGCATTAAAGTAGATGGCAGAGTTACAGAAGAGCGAGATCAAGTCGCATTAGAACTAGTCAAGCATTGGGAAAAGGTACACGATAAGCGATGGGGCATGGGGAACCCACCGGAGTGTCCGAACCAGGTCGAGAAAAATCTCTCGGACTTCGTGTGCAGCGAAATCAAAACTGAGGAGGTGCGAAGGGTGATCTCAAAATTGAGGAATGGAAAAGCGGGAGGGGTGGACGAAATTCCTAACGAGTTTATCAAAAAAGGGGGAGAGGAACTCTTGGAAAGCCTAACTGCCCTATTCAATTTAGCCATAGAAAAACAAGAGGTCCCAAAGGAGTGGAGGGAAAGTAAAGTGACATTTATTCACAAAAAGGGGGAAAAAGACGTCTTGGATAACTATCGAGGGATCTCTGTCAGCAGCAACATTGGAAAAGTCTTTTGTGAAGTCCTGTATGGGAGATTAGAGGAAGTGATTGAGGAGAAGGGTTTTTTGGGAGAAATCCAGAATGGCTTCAGGAAGGGAAGCAGAGTCTCTGACCATCATTTCACGCTATCCCAAATGATAGAATCCGCGAAAGCAAAAAAGAAAAGATGTTCATGGCCTTTTTGGATGTTAAAAAGGCATACGATAGAGTATGGAGGGAGGGTATGTGGCGCAAGCTGGAGGCTCTGGACTTGGGGGGGGGGGGGGGCGAGTTTGTTGGGATTATGAAAGCATTATATAAAGATGTACAGAGTGAACTTAGCCTGGGTAACATTACAACAAAACGTGTGCCTATGGAGATAGGCCTAGAACAGGGGTGTATCCTTTCGCCAATTCTTTTTGCATTGTACATCAAAGGTTTAGGAGATGAACTCCTGCATAGCGCCGAGGGGGTTGCAGTTGGTGACTTGAAGATCCCAGGGCTATTTTTTGCAGACGATATGGTGCGAGTGTCAGAAAGCGAAGAGGGGTTAGAGAAGATGCTGGGAATTGTTGGGAAATATGGGAGCAAATGCAGACTCGAACTTAATGAAAGCAAGAGCAAAGTTATACCCGTGGGCCGCAAAGTGGACCCCACTCGAAGGTGGAGAGTGGGGGAGTTCTGCATTCCGGAAGGTAGCAGTAGACTTCTTAGTGTAGGAGAGACTAGTGACTATGAATACCTGGGGGTAAATATAAACATCACAGGAAGAGGCATCTACCGAAACCACACAAATAAATTAATTCTGAAGGGGAAGCGAATCCTTAACCAAATGAAACTTATAGGGAGAAACAGTTTCAATAAGGTTTTCGTGGGGAAAACCATTTGGGAAATGGTGGGTCTGCCAAGTATAACATACGGTACGGAAGTTGTACCCCTAAACCAGACAGCTGTTAAGAGCTTGGAAATCCTGCAGAACGATGCAGGCCGATGGATAACAGGCTCGAGTAATGCCGCAGCACTAGAAGCAATCAGGGGCGAGCTTGGGTGGATGAGGATCAGGGACAGGATAGACCTATTGAAACTCGGTTATCTTAATTATTTGGTAAATCTCCCCGATAGCCGATGGTGTAAAGTAATGTTCTCGAGAACTTTCAACTCAAATATCAAGACGGGGTGGATGGTCCAAGTGAGGGAGCTAGTAGAAAACTACTCAATGGAGATCTCGGACCTTGACGTTGGGGCAAACCAGGGTAAAAAGATCGTCAGAGAAAGGGTCATGGAGGATTGTAACCGTAATTGGCGAGAGGGGGCCAAATCAAAGAGATTTTTGGGTGGCCTGCGTGACAAAGAGAAGCCTGGTTTTGAAGAGTACCTTGATGGCACCTTTGGGGGGTCACTGTTGTTCAAGCTGAGGTCGCGATCCCTGGAGCTGAGGGAAAAAATTGGGAAAAACAGTGAAAAGGAGTGCCAGATGTGTAACGTGGGCGTGGTGGAGACCTTGGAACACTTCTTATAGAATGCCCAAAATACCAGTCTAAAAGAACAAGATTCACGGGGAGTATAATGGAGAAGTGGGATGGGAGAATGAAGGACATGTGGTTAGGGGCGACTCAAAGGAGGTTAATATACTAATCGGAGAGATTGGGAAAAATGGGGCAAGGGATGTCATCAAGCAGCTCGTCTCCGAGTGTTGGGAGGAGAGAAGAAGCGCGGGAATAGGGGGAGGCAGTTGGTAGAACATGGGTAACCAAGGCCTTCTCATACGAGAACCGCGACAAATCAGCGGCCGGCCAAGTGTTATTATTATTATTACATTAGATAACATTATTTCACAACTTAACAACACAAAAACTACAATTTTATATAGTTTAAACAATATTTATTCAATAAGTACCGGTATACTATTTGTTACAGGATTGAACACCAAAAAAAAGTAACAGTATATATAGTGAACATCAAGAATATAACATATACCAACAAAAGACCATAATAGTATTTAATGAGGGATCTGACAGAAAGCCAGGAGTTAGCCATCTCCCGGGGTCATTAATTCATTTACACAAAAAGGTGGTATAGTATAGTAAATGGTTTCATATATCGCCACCTGGAACCCATGGCTTGTGGTCGATCACCAACTTGATCACCAGCCGCGTGCAAAGCCGGGGCACATTATCAATGCACATAGTGGGGGCTGCCTATAGGCCCTAAGAGTGTAGACATTGGAGCAAATGCCCGGGATATCATTAAGATTTGATTTGTCAGCATCGTAGTCGACACAAGTGGGTAACCGCGAGTTCACGGATACGACACCTCGGTCAGGGACAAAACCAGTGAGAAAGTTGGTGGTAATTCTAGTCATAGAAACGTGGGCATAGAGAGTCAAGCTAACAGGCGCCGATACATGATATTGTTTAAACTATGTATATGAATGAAGGAAGAGGTGTAAAGAAAGTAGGGTAAGAGGAGCAATAGGAAACGGGTCTGCTAGCTTGAGAGCACAATAAATTGCCTTCACATTCAAGACACTCGAAAGTAAGCAGAAGAAGCACCGTTAGTTAGCCATGAGACGGAAGTAGCCTTGATGGTGATCCTTGCGAAGAAAATGGAAAGGAGAGTAGGATTATAGAAACGGAGGTAAATTCGTCATATACATGTAGTAGCAATCGTACGTGGTAATTTGACCCACAGAAGTCAGTGGAAACGCCCACTTGACAACATGACGGCATGCGCCACTTAAAAAACAAGATGGTTTTCCTGACTATTCAAGAATTCATATCCAAAAAGAAATGTTGATACGTTTACAGTAAATGGAAGAAGGTTTATAGTACTATTACGGACATTTGAGTACATTTGACAATGTAGGAAAGAATGCTCTGGCGTCTCGCACATCCCGCACTGCCAGGAGGGGGTAGGTGACAAATGATTGTCGTATAAATGAGAATTAAGGTTACTACAATGCAATCGCAACCTTTTTTTAACCATATTTTATTTAATTTTTGAGAAAAGGGTTTGGCGAACAGGCTAAGCCTATCCCAACTCCTTATCTATACATGGCAGTGCTTTACAATTTTTTCGTGCTTCTGCAGCTGTGCAAAAGTGACAGTAACACAATCTTACACATAAAGAAATCACCTTAACTAAATAAGTGAATTAATTAATTAAAATAAATAAGTAAATAAATATCCAAAGTAATACTCTGTTGTATCATAATATAGTGCAAATCTCGAGTAATGATTGTGATGAAGGTCCCTTTTGCCGGCAGGATCCTAGAGTGTAAATTTTTTTTTGTTTGCTTGTCCAATGTTTGACTATTTAATTCTGGGAAATGATTTCCATATATCAAAACATGAAAAGGGAGGGCTTGAAGAAGGGACACATAAGGATAAACTAACGGCTAGTGTTATAAATCGAATCTTGACGTGTTTTTAATATATTCCTGCACCGTTCTAAACACATGCTCATTATGGGAGTGTGATTCATGCGGATCCCCGTGGAGTATATATTGAAGGTTAACCTCATCAGTACCCTAGCTGACTAGCATGGATTGACGTTCAACTGAATAAAGAGCTCATGCGAGAAAGAAGTGTCCCGAATCCTCGTACCGATACCTACAACGGCAGGCGGGGCCATCACTACTGAATCTGTCAAATTTGTGTCCATTTAGATCACTACACCCCATTCGAAGTGTACAATGGAGTATCCGTTCTCTTCTGTTTCCAACATAATAGTAGCTATGTACATTGTAATCATTTAGCGCTAGATTTTTTTTTTAATATTTCCACACTCTTAGAATTTTTAGTACTTTCGTCTAATCTATTCCAAAGCTTCACAGTCGAAGGCAGAAATGACTTAGCAGACCTGTTTGTATTACATTTTATTTCGCGAAGACGATTGGAGGATCTTAGTGGGTACCGGCTTATATCAGATATGGTGCGAGGGACAAGTAATCGAATATAATTTGGTACTTCTGTGAACATAATGTTGTACAATATAATAAGTTTATGCCGTTCCAGTCGTCTTTTTAAAGGCACGAATCCAGATTTCCTCTAAATTAGAGCGTGGCTGGTTCCCCTTGGCGCCCCAATAATAGTACGCAGAGCACCAAGCTGTACATTTTTAAGAATTTCGCATTTATTCTCGCTGCAGTTATCCCATATAACACCCGCGTAGTCAAAAAGGGGTCGGATAAAGTATATATAAAGCGTCTCCAGTGCAGATCTAGAAAGTCGATATTTCAGACTTCTGAGACAGTTTATCCTAGGACTAATTTTTGTGGCTAGATTATCAATATGAACATCCCACGAAACAGTTTCAGAGAATGGTAGACCCAAGTCTTTATGGGTGCTCGTGTCTTTAATTTGTTGTTCGAGAAGATAAAGTGGTTGGCTTTCTATAATATTTCGTTTGCATGACATATTGAGGGTTTCAGTTTTCTGTGGATTGAACAGGACCTGCCATTTTTTACCACTGAGTAATTTTACTGAGGTCGTCATTTAATATTTTAGCTGAAATTTTAGCATCTCCAATTGCAAGATATAGGGCGGTGCCATCTGCGTATAACCTTATAGTAAATATAATATCATTCACAATATCATTAATATCAATATTAAACAGTAGAGGGTCTAATACCGAACCATGGGGGACACCTGCCGGTACTATTCTCATATCGGACTTTTCACCGACTACAACATATTGGGAGCGATTAGTCAGATAACTGTTAAACCATTTTAGCAGATCACCCCTCCAACTGAATCGAGTTTATATAATAAACCTTTGTGCCAGACTCTATCGAACGCCTTACTTATATCACAGAATACGACTCTTACATCTTTGTTCGAATCTAGATTGCTGCAAAAATAGTGATCGAAATTGATCAATTGATAAATAGTGCTGTCCCCCGGTACAAAACCAGATTGTAGTGGCGTTAATAAATTATTATCGGTCAAATATGAGAATAGGTGTTTGAAACCTATTTTTTCTAATATTTTTCTAACACTACTTGTTAAAGAAACCGGTCGATAGTTGGTTTTATTGTGAATCGATTCCTTTGTATGTATTGGCACAACACTGGCCGTTTTCCACATCGTGGGGGAATGTTTGCTGCTTAATGAAAAATGAAATAACCTTGTTAGTGGAGCCACGAGTTGCTGAGCACACGTTTTTAAAATTCTATTATTAATCAAGTCAGGGCCACAAGCTTTTTGAGTATCAAGCTTGATAAGAATGGATAACACTTCTTGTTCTGGTATATGTATTGCTTTCAGTTCCGTGTTTTTAAAAGGCATAGGACGTAACTTGTCATCACGTACGGCACTTGACTGTTGAATAAAATAATCATTTAACACATTTGCCATGTCCTTTACATTTGTAACTATTTCACCATTATCTTCAACAGATGGGAAAATTTCCATTGAATTATTTTCATGTGAGAAGGATTTTAGCATTTTCCACCAATTTTTACAGCTAAAATTTCGAGATGAAAAATAATTTTCGATCTTGATATCATATTTGGCCTTCGCTTTCTGCAATCGCAACCTGCAGTGATAAATTTGGGCTGCGCGTGATTTAGCGCCACTGTAAAACATAGGTGGTCGCTGATTTCGAACATTTAGGAAAGTATTGAAATTGATCAGTGATGAGTTCTCGCGACAGATAAAGGCAGTTTGTTCCATTGGTCAGTGACACTCGGAATAAAAGACGACTGATACAAATGAGTCCGACAGAAAGGAACTCTGTGATTATGACTTGACCGGAGGTTGAGCGATAGATTTGACGATGAGACGATCGGGGAACTTTTATTGGCAATGTTTGAGGGCGACTGATATGCGGTGATACTTTTTGAAGTACTGTAACAGCTTGTGTTTGCGACGTCTGTCTTGTAGACATATGTTTTACATATTATAAACATATATACAAAATGTCACACAAAACACTGGTTGTGGTACAATTATAATCTTTTAAAGATATATAGATGTAGTTACAAAAGTTATTTTTTAGTCTTTCCAAGTCTGTAAATTTTATTTGTAACAATGGAGGCATTCGGTCGTTGTAACATGTACGTCTCTATAGTTGGCCCATAGGGAATCAATCTATTTCTTTGACAACTGCAGTATATTTCCTTTAATTTCTGGGGTACAATGTTTCATATTCAGGATGAATGATGAATGAAAAGTTTGAGCGCCAAAGGCGAGCAGGGACAATGTGAGATTTGAAATCCGATGCAGATTTGATATCCGACGAATGAAAAGTTTAATCGAGCCGAAGGCACACAGGGACGACGTAGGAATCCTTTGAGACACAAGAAAGAATGAAATGAAAAGTTTCTGCGCGCAGGGACGATGTGGGATTTAAATGTCTTGCGACCCGAATAACTTTATTTGCTTTATAGCTTTATATGCTTATAAATCCACGAGATTCGGAAGCGAGAGCCAACCGCCAGACGACGAGATGCCCGCCGAGTGACGTAGTTTCTGGAAAAGAAGAAGCAGGAGAAGAAGGAGGAGGAGGAGAAGGAGGCAAGTGAGGGCGTCAAAGGGTCAACACCTGTCACCACTGACCAACCCTTGTTCAGCCCGGTACCCACCCCCCCCCCCCCCCTCACAGGAGGAGGAGGATCCAGAGGACTACGGGTCGTCAGGCGACAGATCAATCTCTAACCCATCAGACTTTTCATCTGAAGAGGAGATGGAGGAGGAAGACCTGTCTATGGAACAGGAAGTAGTCCCAGATGACGCACCTTCCAGCCCTCCAGCTCTTGCTTCTCCTGCCTCTTCGGACCAGGATTCCGTCCAGGAGGAAAGCATCCCGGACTCCGTGGAGGCGTTCTTCGGGGAGGAGATCCACGACGATACTGTCCGAGCTGAGAGCCAGGAGACACTCAACTTCTACACAGAAAGAACAGCTAAACCTCATATAAGGGCGATCCTTCTTAACAATCTAAGAAAATCCCAAGAGATAGTAGAAAGGATCAGGCCATTCGTCGCAAAAGAAAAACCTACTCTTTCTCCCGAATCGACAATTCCACTAACATCTATCTCTCCGACTCATATTTCTCCCTCCAAGAAGAACCGCAGGAGACACAGACGCCGCTGAATACCTTAACTTCTTCCCTCCTTTACCGCGGCCAGACAAGACCAAATCACATACAGATAAAGAGGGGTCGAAAGGGGCTTATCCCACACAGTCCCTGCGCGCCTCTGGCGCACAAAACCATTTGATCTGCGAGAGCCAATAATCTTATTAAGCTTGAGTTGTGACTGGCAGTAGGGTGATGGGTTGAGATCCCCGAGAACCTCGAACTGGAAGATGGCTAGGAATTTTGCATAACTACAAGAGTTCTGCTCCGTGTTTGCTTAGAGAAGTGGGCATATTTATGGTAATACTGAAACCGCAGTAATATAATATAATAACACTTTGGCCAGCCGCTGATTTGTCGCGGTTCTCGGACGAGAAGGCCATGGTTACCCCTGCACTCCCAACTGCCTCCCTATTCCCACGCTTCTCCTCCCCTCCCAACACTCGGAGACGAACTGCTTGATGACATCCCTTGCCCCATTCTTCCCAATCTCTCCGATTAGCATATTAACCCTCTCCTTTGAGTCTCCCCCTAACCACATGTCCTTCATTCTCCCACCCCACTTCCCCATTATACTCCCAGTGAATCTCATTCGTTTATACTGATACTTTGGGCATTATAGGAGAAAGTGTTCCAGGGTCTCCACCATGCCCAAGTTACACATCTGGCACTCCCTTTCACAGTCTTTCTCAATTTTTCCCCTCAGCTCCAGGGATCGCGACCTCAGCTTGAACAACAGTGACCTCCCAAAGGTGCCATCAAGATACTCTTCAAAACCTGGCCTCTCTTTATCACGCAGGCCACCGAAAGACCTCTTTGATTTGACCCCCTCTCGCCAATTACGGTTACAATCCTCCATGACCCTTTCTCTGACGGTTTTTTACCCTGGTTTGCACCAACGTCATGTCCGAGATCTCCAATGAGTAGTTCTCTACTAGCTCCTTCACTTGGACCATCCACCCCGTTTTGATATTTGAGTTGAAAATTTTCAGAAACATTACTTTACACATCGGCTGTCGGGGAGATTTACCAAATAATTAAGATAACCGAGTTTCAACAGGTCTATCCTGTCCTTGATCCTCATCCACCCAAGCTCACCGCAGATTGCTTCTAGCGCTGCGGCATTACTCGACCCCGTTATCCATCGGCCTGCATCGTTCTGCAAGATTTCCAAGCTCTTTACGGCCGTCTGGTTTAGGGGTACCACTTCCGTACCGTATGTTATACTTGGCAGCCCCACCATTTCCCAAATGGTTTTCCCCACGAAAACCTTATTGAAACTGTTTCTCCCTATAAGTTTCATTTGGTTAAGGATTCGCTTCCCCTTCATAATCAGTTTATTTGTGTGGTTTCAGTAGATGCCTCTTCCTGTAATGCTTATGTTTACCCCCAAATACTCGTAATCACCTGTCTCTCCTACACTGAGAAGTTTGCTGTTCCCTTCCGGAATGCAGAACTCACCCACTCTCCACCTTCGAGTGGGGTCCACACTGCGGCCCACAGGTATAACTTTGCTCTTGCTTTCATTAAGTTCGAGTCTCCATTTGTTCCCATATTTCCCAACAATTCCCAGCATTTTCGTTAGCCCCTCTTCGCTTTCTGACACTAGAACCATATCGTCTGCAAAAAATAGCCCTGGGATCTTCAAGTCCCCAACTGCTACCCCTTCGTCGCTACGCAGGAGTTCATCTCCTGAACCTTTGATGTACAATGCAAACAGGATTGGCGAAAGGATACACCGCTGTTTTTTGGCCTATCTCCATAGGCACACGTTTTGTTGTAATGTTCCAGACGGCACTTGGAAAAAACATCCTCGTATAACTAAAAATTTTCATTTTTTGCTTCCAAACATAGGTTATGACCCCTCATTGGAACGAGCTCGTCGAGCTCGTTCCAATGAGGGATCATAACCAATGTTTGGAAGCAATAACGTAAATTCTCTCTACTGAAATTATGCAAATGTGACGCAGTTGTATTTTGTTTAGCCAATCAAATTGTCCAGTTTTGAAAATGACCAATGAAAGCTCCCAACTCTAATTATGCAAATTATGAAAATGCGGCCCAGTTGTATTTTGTTTAGCCAATCAAATTGTCTAGTTTTGAAATTGACCAATGACATTGACAGAAGGCTTTATTTATCACTGGTTAATATGAAAACAAAATATGAAATGTTTTAAAGTGAACACAACGGACGAGTCATATGATAAAAATAAAATATTATTTGGGTTTGACTGAATATGAAACATGAGCAACGAAAACGTTGCTTTTGCTCTGGTACCCTCATTTTTCTTAAAGCGCTGATAGTGGCTTCTAGAACAAAACCAGTTAATTGAATTGTGCTTCTCAGCAGAAGAGAAAGCCAAATAATTCCTTCGATAACTTGTTTGATATGATATAACGTAACCTTTTAGCTAACACGAAGAGAAGGACACTTGCCAACAAAATTCATTTTTGTGTCAAAAGCCTAGCTTATGACCCCTCATTGGACCGAGCGCGTGGGCCATAATCTATGTCTTTGAGACAAAAAATGAAAAAAATAAAGAAAATTGAATGGCGATTTTTAGTGAAGCTGGTTTTACCGTTACTTGGTATAAAGGGATAAATCCCAAATGGTAATATTGTAGAACTTGGATTTTTCGTGTATCTCAGTCAATGTTCTACTCCCTGATACCAGGGTAGAATCTCACTGATGGTGATATTACTTTATCAACATTGGTATGTTTCATTGCCATTACAGTCACAAATGCAATTATTTGTTGTAAATTTATTATTGTTTCTTTGTCGAGTTTATGAAAATTACAGGCATGCCATTAATGTAACTCTGTTCTCATTCAACTCCATAGTATCTATAACTAAACCTTGACATTCAAAAGCAAGCAACAAGGAGGGACATTTCTCTTGCTCGTCTGTATTTGGGTTGAATTTATGTACTGGGTAAATGGGAATTAATACTGATTGATAGCAACTGGAATTTTGCAAAAGGAACTGACCGAAGAGTCAAAAAAGTGACATCAACGGATATGCAAAGTTATGAAAGAAAAATTTACTTGGAGATTTCTTCCCCTTTTTGAGAGGGGATTCACCCACTAGTTTGTGGATACAGATGAAAAAATTTGATGGAAAACTACAAAAAAAATCCAACGTATACAGGCCTGACATTTTCAGGAGAACGATTTATTCGCTCGCCCACTACTCGCCTTAAAAAAAATTAAGGAGAGCGAAAACTAGCCCTCTTGGCCTTAGAAAATAATGATTACCATAACAGCCTATTTCTAAATCCCACATCTTTTCAGATCTCTGCTATGTTAGTGGTCTCTGTATGACGGCTACACTGCCTCTCCCACACCTCCGGGCCTTGTCGAGGCCCGGAGGCGTGGGAGGGACAGTGTAGCCGTCTCACAGATACTACCTTCTTAGCAGCACTAAGTAAAATGTACAATGCCCACTTGGCAGATTTCATTAATAGTAAAACTTAATTTTGTCACTTTCAGATTTTGAAAGCTTGAGGAGAGCTAATTGCTCCCCTTGGCCATGTAACTGGAGCGATTTTAGCCCTCCTACATTTTTAAGAATGCCAGGCCTGCGTATATTTCAAAATTAATTATAACAGTATTAATGATTGCAACCCCCAGAATTCAATTTGGTTGCGTTATTTTGTTTTGTAGAAAGTTTTTGAAAAAGGCAATATCTTGGAAAAGCTGTTTTTCGGGAATTCGATGGCACCCGCATGGGCGGATAATGGGGGTGGGGGGGGGGGGGGTGGGGGGGGATAGGTGGATTTCCACCCCCCTTTGATATTTGAAAGGGGAGATCACAGGCAATTTTTCAAAGTCAAATTCAACCTGTATTGAAATTATCTTTACACGAGGAGTTATCGCGACTAGACACCATCGTATAAACGATTGGTACAATGTATGGTCTGTAGTCTGTACCTCAATGAGGTACAGACTACAGACCATACATTGTACCAATCGTAGTCCACATAAATGTCGATTCATCAACGAAAATAGTCTGATACATATTATTTGGATGATCAAGTGCAACCTATTTGACTTGAATCATGTTGCGATCCGTTGAAATGTAGTGTAAAAATCGGTCATTTAAGAAGCATTAAATTGCCTCTAGTACACAGGGAAATGCATCCAGAATGCGTCGTCTGCGATCAAAATTTCAAAAATTTTCCGGGGGAGGACCCCCCACTCCCCCGTACGAGAGTAGGGATAGCCCCCTCTCGAGCTCACCCCAACTTGCGCCTGCGGCGCTAGGTTCGTGCCCCCCCCCCCCTTTTTCCAATCCTGGATCCGCCACTGACCCGCCCACCTGGACCTAGTACACCGGAAAACATTTGTGAGTCCCTCTCCATCAGAATGCTTAAATGTAGGCTAATGTTACAGTTAGAAACAGTTCACAAATCATTTCGTTGGCTGGAATGATGCAATCAAAAATAGCCGGGATAATCTGAAACATACACAATTCCAGGTTTCAGCTAGCAGGCAAGTAGAAAAAGATTTAAATACAGAGAAAGAGTTAGAAATAATTGAACGATAATTAAAGGGGAATCCGTGAGGTCATCGGCTGACTCGGTCTTCGAATCGAACGCAGCCTGAAATTTAAAAACGGAAAGCGACCAATGCAACGTTCCACCCTTTGCCGAAAAAAGTTTCTCTGCAGACATATCGAGAATTTGGAGAAAATATTCAGGCAGACATCTTATCTAATATAATCGAGGTTAGATGAATCATAATAAAAATGGTTCTACAAAGTACTTCTGTTGCGGAAATACATAATTTGAAATATGAAGTCATCGCATTCGTTGCTTTGGCCACCAGAAGTCCATTGGGGGGTATCATAACGCAACACCAAGGGTATGCTTCGATGAACTATTCCGGTTTACTTAATTTACTATTCCATGTAAACCTAAACTGTGGTTTCATAAAGCCAGTTGAACGGTACGTTTAATGCGAATACTATTCCATGTAAACCCCCGCTTGATGTCGCTAGGAAACGCGAAGCATGAACGCATTGTTAGGAGAGGGGATATCCAAAGCGTGGGGGGAAACATATCCCAGCTATCATTTTTAAACAGTTAGAAAACCATCATTAGAAAGGCCCTTACAAGAATCTTTCCCGTGATGGTATCAGAAATTGCGTCACTGCTATCATAGAAATAAAATGGCCAAAATAGGATCCTCTGAAAGTTGTAACAACTTTTCTGAGAGAAGTACACCCTTTCAGCTGAGAATCGAATATCTTTGAAAAGTCGCCTTTATGGGCTAAATCAACGTCAATAGCTGTTTTATAGATTCCCCCTCTTTAAGTTTTAGCATTTTTCACAAACCTTGCACTGTTTATTTCTTTTTCAGCACTTGAAATCAGAATATTTTTTTACTGTTCTTGTGCGAGGTCTAGAACGTTTATGTGCGTTCCACAGCGCATGTCAAGAATAGAACGATAAACCAGATAACCTTGCTCTGAAGGACGGAGGTTTAGATGGTTTAATCCAGAATGATAAACCAGAATATAAACTGCTCAATGAAACAACCTGGTTTTTATTCCGTGTGTCCACTAATAGCTCACTGAAACGCATCCCAATACTGATCGTATTGAATGCGATGAATGCCGGTTAAAAATCTATATCCGAACTCGGCTGATAAAATTTGTAACAGAGTTGAAGGCCTCTTCCAATAGTGTATCTACCAACCTATTGTTCACAAAGATTTAATTTATTGACATAATCAAAGAGAATAGTTTCCTTATTTTGAAAACCGGATTTCATAGCCAAAATTCATTCGAGATTAATTGTATTTGCTTTTCAATTAATCGGTCACCAATGCGGAATCGGAAATGCGATCGCATTTGCGCAGAGGGGGTTGATAACCTCCTCTGTGCGAATGCGATCGAGTTTGATAACCTCCTCTGCGCGAATGCGATCGAGATTCCGATTCGGCATCGATGAAAAGGTCTATTCGTTTGGGCGCCAGTACCGGGTTATTGTCACGTTTTTTACCGTTTTATATTTGTACAAAAACATGGACGATTTCGAAACATTCGTTGGCACTTCGCGAGTATTCAAATAGCGATAATTAAAGGATAAAACATAGTAAACTTTACCCAAATGTAAGAAAATACGTGTACTATCGATTGCAGCCGGTAATAAGGGCGAAAGCTTGATATATATTCCTATTTTCGAGTTTTGAGTTCCCATAAAAACGTGATGGGAACTTTTTTTACACAATTGAATGCGAAGAATCTGATCGGAGACGGTTGAGCCGACTCGTTGAGGGGGAGCCACTGCGTTCAGATCGCTGAACTAGATGAAAACTGTACTTTACTTTTCATATAAAAAAGAAGGAATTATATTCTGATTTTGTCACATAGCTCCAACAGCTTTGCATTGTGTGCTTTTGTAGTCATAAAAAAGGCTTTTGTCGCACAGGCAAAAACAATGAATTCTCAAGAAAGTCAACAAAATCCTCCGAACGCCAGTAAACGAAGGGAGATTACTGCAATGTCAACAAAAATCTAGTTCGCGAATTTTGCCCTTCCTGGTGAAACGTATGTTGGGAAACTTGTTTGTTTAGGGACGATCTTTGTACCATAATATGTATTCTGTTTCCACACAGAGAACTTATTGTATAATATCAAAATATAGCATATCAGAGACTTAAAAAACGTATACAAGGTGCTTATTTTCGTCCTTCCGGACATTTAGATTTGTGACCCAGATTTTCAAGGCACAGCGCATCAGCGAGGATTTCAGAAACGGATCTCTGCGGATTGTAGAACATGGGGAAAAAGATTGCAATAATTGGTGCGGGCGCAAGCGGTCTGACAGCTATCAAATGTTGTTTAGATGAGAGCCTGGAGCCGGTTTGTTTTGAACGAACGGATGATATTGGGGGTGTGTGGAGGTATACTGAAGAGTCTGTCGATGGGCACCCGTCCGTGATGCGTTCAACTGTGATTAACACAAGCAAAGAGATTATGTGTTTCAGCGATTGTCCGATCCCAAAAGAATATCCAATTTTTATGCACAACACCTATGTACAAAAATACTTCAATTACTATGCAGATAAGTTCAATCTGCGGCCGTTTATCAGATTTAAAATCGATGTCCAGAATGTGAAGCGTTCCGAAACATTCCACGAAGATGGTACATGGAATATAAAAGTGAAAGATCGTAAAACAGAAAGAGAAGAGACGATTAAGTTTGATGCGGTAATGATATGTACAGGCCATCACGCAGATAGATATATTCCACAATTTGAGGGCTTAGATAAATTCAAAGGAAAAATACTTCATACAAACGAATACAGGGATCAAAGAGGATATCATGGAAAGAGAGTTGTTATAATTGGCATTGGGAATTCTGGTGGAGATACCGCAGTAGAGCTAGGACGCGTTGCATCGAAGGTAAGCTCACAAATAGTGACAGCGCCAGTTTCATTTTGGTTTAGGGTGCGTCTGAATCCCCGTGGGTGTGAGAGGGTGAGGGTATGTGTGTGTGATGGGGTGTGTGTATGTGTGTGAGAGAGTGAGAGTGTGTGTGTAGATGGGTGTGTAGTAGGAGGTTATAATCGCCTTCAATCGTGGACATTTTTAAGGCTGTTTCTTCAAACTATAGGCCTATACGGGGTCCGCCGATAGCCGGGGACGTTCCCGATTGTTGTAATCAATATCAAGGGGCGCGGCCGTTCAATGTCAGGGGAGGATATGAGGTACTTGAGTTTAGACCTCACCAGGCCTGTCTTTTTCAAAATGGGAGGAGAGCAATGGTGGGACGCCTGAAATGAAGTTATGAGGGCCATTGTTGGCCCACCTTAATTTGACACAAGGAGAGCCACTGGGGTCTGTGTTCTCGAGATTGGTAATTTTACCATATCTTTGCATCTTAACTCTTTACCTAACACGGAAGTCAGACCACATTTGTAAAAAATGAAAATTGCATGTTCATTTTTTTTTTTATAAATAGTGCTGGCCGGTCTTGTTCGTTACGTTGGATAAAGGGGTAATGTTTGTGTTGTGCATATAGAATCTAGTGTAGGTTTGAAAAATGTAATCATTTCTTGCTTTCTACCGGAATTTTATATGTCGTCAGACAATTATAGCCAGTAGCCGTTAAGTAAGCAAAATGGTTACCAGTTAGTCTCTGCGGGACCCCTCATTTGGCCTGCAGCTCAAACCGGAGGTATGACTTAGATGCCTTATAGAGACTAGCTACCAGTACGCTTTTCCGAAGGGCACGATCACATATCGAGATGAACGATACCGATCACCGTTACTGAACAAAGTTCACTTTTGTGACTCTCCTTGTACATGTACGTGACAAAGAGGGCGTTTACCGCCCTCGCAAATTTTAATTTAGGAGAGCTACTGAGATAGGTCACCCTCCTTAAAATGATAGCCCTGTCTCACTGAGGAATGTCTTCGTGGCCCCATGGCCTCAAACGGTAGACGAGGAATGCGGAGTACTGGTAGTTTGTTAGGTATGGGTGCTGAAAATGGGGTGTCATGGGACATAGCTGTTCAATAGCGAGATGAGGATATGGGGGAATTGAGTTAGACTTTATTGAGGGATTTCCCCATGGTCTTCATGGCCTCATGCGATAGAAAAGGGATCACGAAATCCAGTCGTTTGATAAGTGTTGTGTGTGTGTATGTGTGTGTGTGTGTGGGGGGGGGGGGGTCTAAGTCCCCGAGCTTGTGCTAAAACGACTAATGCATTTCATAGTAGAATAGTCACCCAACATTAGTCGATTACTAGTCGATTAGTCGACACCTCTCTCTCCCGCCTCACCAATAAACTGGGATCATATTAGTAGTATGGCACATATGAATCGTGCCCTGTTACCCGGAGCTTTGCTGGTGCAACTACCGTTAAATTCCCGTACAAAATGGAGCTTTGACGGTGAAAAAAGCTCGCACCACTCGGGCGAACTACCCATTCCAGTCATAGGATAATATGGGCTATCATGGTACCTGCAGGGGTACAGAGCGTACATCCTATACTACCACACCAGACGAACCTGCATTACCTCCAATCACCCCACAATACCACCTGGCTTAGCATTACGTACTACCTATACCTGTCATAGGATAGTACAAATCATTAGGTCGATCAGTGGTACCAAGGGCTAATAGTATATCTACATGGATATATATATACCACCCATACTATACTACGAAATCACCTCCGTACGGGAAGCCCGACACACCATTGCCCGAATTACGTAATGTCGGAATGTACAGTGGGCAACAGCAGCGGTCAACGTCATCATGACGTCGCATGCGCATTATGACGCCATGGCGTCAATAGAAACGTCAACTGTTTCGAGGGCAAAACTTAAAAAAACGCACCTTCATTATTCCACCACATAGCCATAATATATACCCATACCTCTGTGTAATATACCACTCTACTATCATAGCTTGCCATATGCAGTACGTACACCACTTGCCAGATGCAGTCTGAATGGTGCCGAATTTTGTCACCTGCAAAAGTTGCACGGGCAAAGCTCCGGTTCCTATGGGAATTTAACACTAGTTGCACAGGCAAAGCTCTGGGTAATAGGGCTCGATTCACAAGTATACTACTCATATTCATAACAAAATGCCTGGCAAGTCGCAAATCATTATTCACACTCCTGATGTTTTTTTTCAAACATAACTCGATCTGTGACGGCCCTTTTCATCACTCTCGATCATGTGAGGCGAAAACATAATTGCTTTAGAGGGGAAGGTTCTCTACTATGGGCTAAGGACTATCAACGCAAGTTCGTTCATCTTTCTGGTAATTCATAGACATCATGTGCCGGTGGCCAAATTTGTACGTCGAAAAGCTCGAAAAGCTCGGGCCGAGCACAGGTAGGGCTGAGGTAGTAAGGAGTCAGTCTGAGACAACACGTGTAGGTGACAAATTAAGTCAGTCTGGATATTAAAGGCACTGTCGCCGATATGCACATGCTTGGCTCGGGCTGAAGCCCGGCAGGCCTGGGGTGGTAAGGAATCAGACAGAGACTACATGTGTAGGTGACCCACGAAGTCAATCTGGATATTAAAGGCACTGTCGCTGATATACATTTGCTTCTGTCAGGGTCTGTTCACGATCACCCAGTCCGTTATGCGGCACGACAAGCTGGAAACACCAAAACAATGCTGACTGCTGGATTGACGAAGAGGGGACGACTCCGACTAAACGGATGGGTGATTTTGTATCCCACTACATGTTCTAATTGCATCAACAAAGAGTAGTTTCAATGCTAAGTTCTTCATAATCTCACCCGGGTATTTGAGAACAATTGAAACATAATGACCAACTGTTGGACGTTACACCTCAGAGACACTGGTGTATGACTTCTACACGTATGTCGAATAAGGACCACGAGAAAAGGTCCCTCTTATCCTCATCGTGGTATTGAACAGTTAGTCCAGTGCCCCCCCCCCCCCTCCCCAAATTTCAACACCCCTTCCTAACAAACGACCAGCCGTCGGCACTCCTTTTCTATCGTTTGAGGCAATGAGGGCTACGGCTAGGCGGTTTTTCGGGTTTTCCTTGTAGATTCCGTTTTTTTTAATTTTTTACGGCAAACCGGACAACCGAACGGGAAGAGCCAGCAAAAACCGGCCGAACGATTTTATTGTGTTTGTGCATATCAAACTGTCTTACTTGGAAGGAACTGGCCTAGCTATCACCATGGAATCTCGTGAGTTAGTCTATCCGGCAAAGGAGCGAAAACGTCGTTTTCGGACTGTCACATTTTCCCCCTTTTTGACTCGTCCACCGAACGAGTCAAAAAGGGAGAATATGACAGTCAAATCACAACAGAGTTTAGATGAACTTTATATTAATTTATTCCCCCGATTCATGTATTTTCCTGACTGAATAGGCTAAGCAACTGATCCCCTAGATTCCTTAAGAATAATCATCGGGAAGTTGGACTGAATCCAATAGAACCAGGGCTTTTATGGTGAGTAGTGTGATACAAAATATTGCAGATTTTGTCCAAGTTAAGGAGCTTGAAATGTATTTATTATATGTTATTAACGCACAGAAAACCCGAACCGAAACCGAGGGTTTCTCCTGAAACCGAACCGAAACCTAAACCGAATCTGAAAAATAAAAACATCCCAGCTCTAATGAGGGCCATGATGGAATCCCTCAGTGGGGTTTAACCCCAAGTACCCCACGCCTCGTGACATCCCACCTTTCGCATCCTTCCTGTTACATAAATTGGGGACCTTCCCGGTTGTCGACAAACACTCTATACAATGTAGTGTGAATAAAAACTTAGAAGTGTCCACGATTGAAGTATAGTAGCTTGGTATGGATTTCATTACCCAATCGGGACCTTCCAGTCTTGAGAACATCTTGCTGTTCAAAATTTCTACTGCACAATCCTGTGGGTGTCATGCAATTTCCCTACAATTATCCGGGATTGAGGGACCCCGCCCCGTGGCACCCTACTTTCATCACCCCAGTGATCACAACAATAGGGGACGTTCCCGGTCTTCATCGGATCCCTTATAGTGTGAATAAAGCTTAAAATTGTCCGCGATTGAAGTATGGTAACATAGTATGGATTTTCAGTACCCAATCGGGTTGTTATAGTCTTGGAAACGCTTGCTGTCATAAACCTCATACTCCACCACCCTGTGGGTGATATACTATTTCCCTACAATTGTATTGTTCTGGAGTATACACCTACGTCGAAGAAGCGCCTTCATAGGTTGTAGTCTCCATGGCTCCAACCTCCTAGCTCAAAGATTTTAACGTTATGACTCCTATGGGTCAGCCTGTACTGACGTGGGCCTTTTTGCACGTACTACTTGGGGTCTTACATTGGGGGATAGTGGTGGGACTTGGGTTCTGGAGTCATTGGTTATGTTGTGAATATTGGGGAATTCGGGAACCCGAAGACAGTGGTTTGGAGACACTTGCGGACTGATGAGAACGTTTAGAGACGTGGGAACTGAAGATAGCGGTGGATTTGATTGATTGGATTGATCTTTAACTCAACTGATTTTTGCGTGTAGCTCCTAGATTATAACATTATGTCTCCTACGAACCAGTCTGCTCTGAAGTGTGCCGGTGTAACTTGGAGACTTACGATGGAAGATAGTGAGGGTTTGGGGACTTGAGTTCTGAAGTCAGTGGTGGTTTTGGAACTGTTGTGGGACGTTTGGGAACTGAAGACAGCGGTTTGGGACCTTTTGGGGACTGATGAGAACTTAAGAGACTTATCTATTGAAGACAACGGTGGAATTGATTTTGGTGGTTTGTGGTCCACATGGGGATTGAAAACTGTTTTTATGGGAATTTTGGGGACTAAAGACAGTGAAGCCTAACCCCAAGTAACTCATATCTTCACCTGGGCATTGAACGGCCACGTCCCGAGGCACCCCACCTTCAGCACCCATACAATTATAGTTTACTGGAGTATACTCCAGTGGCGTCGAATCGCCCTCATAGCTACTCGATTGACGTCTCCATGGCACCTTCACTCTAAAATCAGCTGGGTTACAAATCAACAGGGTTGAGTGAATATGAACCCAGTTGGGTTCATATTCACTCGACCAGTTGAATTGTGTTGATTTTTAACCCAACTCATTTCAGAGTGTACCCAAGATTATCACATTATGTTGCCCATGGACCAGTCTGTACTGATTTGGACCTTTGTGGACTTGGGGACTTACGTTGGAAGATAGTGGGGATTTGGGGACCTGGGTTCTGGAGTCAGTGGTGGTTTTTGGACTGTTGGGGAATTTGGTGGAACTAAAGACAGCGGTCTGGGGACTGATGAGAACTTAAGAGACTTAGATACTGAAGATAGCAGAGGGCGGGGAGCTGAAGTTGGTGGTTTGGGAACCATTTGGGGTGATATTTATGGGACTTTTGGGGACTGAAGACAGTGGATGATGGTTCTGGTGCCTCGTGCACACAATGAGCCTGAATGAGGGCATGACGTTATTGCATGGTCAACCCATTCGCAGGGAAAAGTTTCAAAACGCTGTCTCCTTATCCACCAATCTTCAATCACATACATGTACCCATAGAAAATATCCAAAACCATGTACATATTACTTGCAAATCACACTAAAAACTAAAGTGTTAAAACTGACACTTTCAAGGTGTTAAACCCATTCTAACTCTTAAGGTTTGATTTTAACACTCAAAGTGCAATGCTTTAAGCACTTAGACATTACAATCGTCAGACATCTGAAACTTGAATGGATGGCACTTCCCATGTGTCTAGCATTGGTGGTTCTTCCAGAATCGTCCATAATTTGATTTGCGCTTGGTGGGTGCATAATTAAAAGGACACAACGCAGATGACGCATATCAGGCTCGAGAGTTCGAGCCTGATCTGCGTCATCTGCGTTGTTTCCTTTTAAGTGTCGGGACATTACACTTGTCAAGTGGTATTATTGTAACACCCGTCAAGTTCTGGGATATCTACACTTGAACAAAGTGCTAGTTCAGCACTTAGTAAGTGTTAAATATAGCACTTCAAGTGTAGTTTTTAACACTTTAGTTTTTAGCGTGTACATCACTGTAAAACCATAACATAGTGAAGTATACATACAATGTGTATATCTCAACTCGATATACAACTGCCCCCGCCTCCTTCCTCTAATATCATACACCTTCCTCGGACCTCTTCAACCAATGCTAATCCTGTTTGTGTTGAGTTAGTACGATGAGGAGTCTGGTAGTTGTTCCCCGTTGTTCGGTGGTTCTCTCCTGATACTCCGGCTTCCTCTACCCGTAAAACTGCCCGACAAGATGTGACCCCGGCTGTCGAAAGTGTCGTTAAATCTGAATAAATAATCGATAAGATTAGTTAATAACGAATGTCGAATAAGGAACTGGAAATATGTAACGGCTGTCACGTCCATAGAGCAGAAACAAGTTTCGTTTGAAGCATTATGTTTGACAAAATGTGCATTTAAACTGACATCAATGTCAATGAGGCCCGTTTTGTGACGTGTAAAAGACTGATCTGTCCACGTTGCCTTTTTCACTGGTGTCGATGTTACTGTCCCTTCACCAGGCGCTTCCAAGAATGAACCACCTGCTGCTTCATTAATCTCCGTCTTGTTTTTGAGGGGGAATGTAAACAGAAACAGTTTGAAGAAAATCGTCGTGTATTTTTTTTTTTATATTTTATGATGCACCCTTAGTGCTGTTGCATTCAATATCACATACAAGATATGCTGATGTCTCCAAAATATTGTTTTAAAGTTTAAATATTCAATGAACTCACTTTTGAAGATTTCTTTTCTGGACACTTATTCTCACTGATGTGCGATACAACCTCTGCAAAACCAATGTCAACAATTCTCTCTGTTTGGGGAATATTTGAGCAGGGAACCGGAGTTTTGATATATTGTGTCATAGAAGAAATAAGAATGAACGTTTGGTAAATATTTTAATGGAGCTGAAGTAAACACTAAACAACCATCTTGATACATGTTGCGGTGAAGGATTTTCGCAATAAATTAGAGCTGAAACGGTTAGCCGATTAATCGATTAACCAATGATCAACGTCTTGATCAACAAAAGTAATTGATCGATCAACCGTTGCCTTAAACTACTGTATTTTTTGGGCTAACAAAGGAACAAACTTGCTCTAAAACAGGCAAACATTGTCACATTGACTTGCATCAATTATTATGAGACAGATTAAAGCTTGCATGTTATTTGCAGACACACTTGTTCACTTGCATGATCATTGTACTGTATCAGTAGCTGGAAATGGTCATTCTTAACTCTTTGCCCTTTGCGGACAGCAGACGATACTTGTAAAATAAATTCTTGAATTACTAAAAATTTTCAATTTTTGTCTAAAAAATATAGCTTAGGACCCCTCATTGGAACGAGCTCCACGAGCTCGTTCCAATGGGATGTCATAAGGTATGATTTTTTAGACAAAAATTGAAAACATAATGAAATTTGAAGGAGATTTTTATATTTTGCGCTTGCCGGTTTTGACCGTTGCTTTGGGTAAAGGGTTAATGCTATAAATCATCAACGATACGGCAATAATTCAACTACCAGTGGCGGCGCCAGAGTTACAGAAGTGAGGGGGTAGAGTTGGGTATTGCCCGCTGCGCAGCGGCGGCCTCTGCGCGCAGCGCCGAGCCGGGGTGTGCTTCGGGAGGGGTGTCCCCTCCCGCAGTTGAGAAAATCAGTTATAGAAAACGTCGTACATAGTGATATTTTAACGGAAGAACGCTGTTGTAAAGTGCGAGCACAAAGCACCAAACGACTCTCAAATCGAGAATGAAAGTAGGCTGCATTCCAAACGGATGCGTTGCACGCTCTCGATTCTAGCATTCCTCGAATACTCTTAAGCGGTATGTTTCAGACCGTTTGAACGTGGCACGCCATGTTGCAATTAGGGCCCTCGACTCTTGTTTGTTGTTTGCAGCTAATGTGTGTGTGTGGGTGTGGTGGGTGGGGGGGGGGGGGGGCACACACAAACATAATTTAAAAACTTCTCTGGTTTAGTGCACTTGGGAATATGGAATTAAGCATACCCACCATTACACCGCAACGTTCAATACAAAAATTAAAATGATAGTATTTTTTCACTACGCTTGGCGAAAAAAGTGTAGGGGTAAGTACTCCCCCACCCCATACCACCCATGGCGCCGCCACTGTCAGCTACCTACTAAAACAAGTGATTAATCGGTTAACCAAGGTTAATCAGTATGATTAGTCGATCAAGAAAACCCTTTAACCGTTTTAGCTCTACAATAAATATGATAGGCAGTGCATGTACCAATCAAAGATGGAATGCAGAGTATGTTTGGGCCAAATATCTCGAAAAAATTACTGCGCAAACACAGCAATTTCATTGATGGCCGGGTCTCTATTGTTTGAGATACCTCGGTGATTGTTTTCAGACAACATCCTTGGATGTGAGTCAACCCACACGGCTGTGATCACATTAAAAAGAAGTGTCATATTGAGCACACAATGTTTGAATATGTTGAGCTAGAAATATAAAAACAGTAGGTAACATTTCTCTTGCAATACAACATTTATATTAAATAGTATTTTGTCTTACACTTGAAGTATGGCGCTTGACAAATAACGTTTATTCACATCACATTCCTGTGTCATATCTGGTGTTTCCTTGGATTGACTCATTTTCAACATAATTGTACTTGTATTGAGTTAAACACTGCCAGAAAACATTGTTGACTGAAATGACCCATCATACGTTCCAGACAAAAACTGTTTGCCTCACCAACATGGAAGATTTTGTTTAGATCAGTTTCATTAACACATTTTCAAAACTTTTAAAAATTTATTTCTTTGTGGCACAATATATTGTAGTTTAGGGGGTCAGCCCAAACACACCCCAAAAAGACTGAACCATTGATGTTGGTTTTGTCGATATTGGACCTCACTACGATGAGAATGAGTGTCTATATTTTTTTAATGAAGTGAATTTATTGAATATTTAAATTGTTGGAAAAGAACCCTGAAGCTCTCAGGTATACCATTCATTGTGTAGAATGCAAATGAACTGAATATACACCTCAAGCTGAAATCAATAACCCTTTTTGCCAATTGTGCTAATTTTGGTGATTTTTTCCACATTGTTTCAGTTTACATTCTCCTTGAGTAAAACACATCAACATGGGCTTTTAAGTATAATTGTGAGCCCTCGTATTAAATGGGTCAAATCTAAAGCTACCCCCGGCTTAGTTTTAAAAGCGATTCACCTTATCTGGCAAATTCCGCCCCACCAATAACAGGAAGTTGTTCTTTCCTATCGCATGGTATATTTCGTATTTATTACACGCCTGTTCTATGTAATCCCCATATACAGCAACACTAAGCCGTGCGGAAAGTGAAAATCTGTTCCGCACATATGTGCGGAACGGAAATCGTTATAGATACAAAATTTCACTGGAATTTTATACAAATCGTACAACGCATTTACAATCTTAATCGCTGGCGATTACTGAAATCGTTCCTTGAGTTCCAAGGTGTTCTATGTGTCAATAGAACTCAGGGGACGAAACAGTAACACGGGTTCCCTTCGCAAACTTGGTTGGCAATAAAATGTGTTCTTGTTGCTGATAGTTGTCAAATGAATTGCTGAGTGTCCTCATGAAAGAAGTATAAAGACACCGGTACATCACATGGCACCAGGTCTGGCGATCTAGAAAATATGGGAGTACAAATAATTGCCCTTCTCAATTTGCCAAGGAGTACAATTGTCTTCTTAAATCTCAATGCAGCTATTATTAAACTCTTGACCGGTCCAATCCCGAGCTTATGCTAAGGTTTGGGCCTGAAGTGGTCAGGAGTCTGAAATTTCCTCGGAGAGCAGTAGGTGTCAGCTTAATTGCATGCCAAAAGATTGTCCGCCCTGAGGAACTAATGACCAACAATATTTGTTTTTCTATATATTTGTTTCTAGAGATCACAGCGTACGACTAAAATCGACTTTAACCCTTTACCCAACGTAACGGCCAAAACCGGCCAGCGCTATTCTCAAAAATCGCCAATTAATTTTCAAAATATTTTCATCTTTTGTCTCAAAAACATAGGTTATGACCCCTCGTTGGAACATAATCTATGTTGCCAGTGAATTTAGTTATTCAAGAATTTTTTTTGCAAGTGTCGTCTGCTTTTCATGTTAGGTAAAGGGTTAATGGATTATTCTTCTTCAAAAGTTGATCATGAAATGCCAGCCCAGTGCTAAATAATTCGACAGTAGTATATTATCTAATAATTTCTGCGTCACACTCCAAACCTACCAGGCCTCAGAGCTTATTTATTTATTTATTTATTTATTTATTTATTTATTTATTGGTGTTTAAGGTCACATACTTATGCGCAATGGCTTATCGTGGCCGTGACAGTTTTACGAGTGGAGGAAGCCGGAGTACCCGGGGAGAACCACCGAGCATTGACGAGCAACTGTCAGATCCTCAACATTCTAACTCTGTTCAAGCCTCTGTTCAGGCTCCACTCAAGCAGGTTACAGCGGTTGAAGACATGTGCACCATCGACGTTCAATACGCCTTAGTACACGGAGTCATCGTGTCCTCTGGTATAAAGTGCCTTGCCCAAGGTTACAACGCGGGTCGTCTCGGACAGGGATTGAATTCAGGACTATATCACATACTACTCATATTTTAGGATCGCAAGAGCTGTTAGGTTTTGGGGTGAGAGTTGGGTGGTGGTGTGTTCATTGTAGTCCCCGAAAAGCTTGAAAACCCATTGAAAATGCTTGAAATTTGAGCAAGTTCCTCGAAAGTCCTTGAATTTCATTTTCACCTTGCAATTTTTTTTTATTTACAGGTGTTCAAGGTTACTTTCATCCTTTCTTTGGGCATAGCATCACCGTAACACGGGTATAGGGAGTCAAGTTTAGCCCATCGTTTATACTTCGACCGCCCCCCCCCCCCCCTCCAGACAGTAACTTTGTAACCAGGTCCTGTTTATCAGTAAAGTAGTATTTGTTTACCACAATAAGCAAGTACTGCTCCACATTCTGGAGTTCCCATGGGCGCTTATTGGAAGTTTTGTAGATAATTAACCCTTTACCTAACATGAAAAGCAGACGACACTTGCAAAAAAAATTCTTGAATAACTAAATTTTTTCATTTTTTGTCTCAAAAACATTGGTTATGACCCCTCGTTGGAACGAGCTCGACGAGCTCGTTCCAACGAGGGGTCATAACCTATGTTTTTGAGACAAAAAATGAAAATATTTTGAAAATTATTTGGCGATTTTTGAGAATAGCGCTGGCCGGTTTTGGCCGTTACGTTGGGTAAAGGGTTTTAATGCACTACGATAGAGTTGTATCGGTCACGAGAAAGCCAAAAATACTGAAAGTGACTTTAAAACCCAATAAGTGCACAATCGACTTGTCTTCACGACTGAATTGCAAGGTAAATAAACAAACGTGTTTCTCTCAGCCAAATCTGTTTGTTCTGAAACTGATTACAAGTGAATATCATACGTAATAGTTACCAGCCTAGCTTGGGGTATTCATGGATTTGAACAACCTGACAGCGTGCGGTGAGTGACGCTGAGCTGCGTTGCGGCGAAGTGTTACAGCGCACTGGCAAGTTGTTAAAAATTCACCAGCACAGACAGCTTGGTTGGTAAGTGACTTACGCCCCACTTTTTATCAATCAACAAAAACACGGACCCGGGTATACTCAGTACCCAAGAGCCACTACGCGGCTTGACGACACTCACCGTATGCTGTGAGGTTGTTCAAATCCACGAACACCTTCAGCTCGGTTGGTGAACATTTCTTATTCAGCAGTACGGATTTTTTTTCATCCGTGAGACACGGAATCCTGTAATAAATACAGACAATATTCTATGTTGCCGACTTAAACTGGATATCTGTTATTTGTATGATGAAATAACATACAATTTCTAAAATTATTTGGTATGACATTACAAAATATTAAGCTTCGAGATTTGATTCGATTTCAAATTTAAGTTGGTATTTGGTTCGATTCGGAATCGGCTGCCCGATTCGTTTTCCTTCGAATCTTTTTTAGTGTAATTTCGCGTGGCATCAGTTATCTTAGTCGTCTCATAAGACGAAGAGCTGAGATAGAAAGTGTACATAAATAATGCAGAAAATAAAGACTGAGTGTAACTAAAATAAAAAGCACATGTTCCCATGCCAACATCCAAGCTAAGTCCGCTAACTTCATTTCCACTAGTCACTAGCTATCACTGCAGAAAGCAAATTTGAAGTTCCAAAACAATATCGACGATGAGCTCACGAATGCTAGTGGCTATCCCCGTGCAGTACCCAGTACAGAATTCTCACTCCGTTTCTGTTTTTGAACAAAAGTTCTAACTAGGCAATATTCCAACTGCATCATCAAAGCATACCTTCGAGGGAAGGCATGCCTTGATGATGTCGTTGGAATATTTTATTAATCGGGACTTCAAGACGCCCGTAGTCCATTCGAGGTTCGTTTCAGTGAAGGCGCCAGAGTTACAAAACTGAGGGGGTACATTTGGGGATTGTGCAGCACCGAGCTGGGGGTGGGTTTCGGCGGGGAGGGGGAGAAAATTTTTAACTGTTTTTGCAACAAAATCATGCGAATATGGATATCATTGGAACCGGCTGAACAAGCCGGTTCCAATGATATTCATGTTTGCATGATTTCATTGAGTTATACCCTTGAGAATTTTTCTAAAATTTTATTTATTTTTTAATATTGCTGTAGGCTGAATTCCAAACGGATGCCTTGCACGCTCTCGATTCTAGCATTCGTCGAATACTCTTAAGCACAATGTTTCAGTCCGTTTAAACGCGGCATGCCTTGTTGCAATTTGGCCTCTCGACTCTTGTTTGATGTTTGCAGCTAGCGTGTGTATGTGTCTGGGGGGGGGGGGGGGGGGGGGGGGGGGCAAACATAATTTCAAAACTTCCGAGTCTGATTTAGTGCACTTGGGAATATGGGATTAAGCATACCGATCATTACACCGCAACGTTCGATACAACAAAAATTAAAATGATAGTATTGTTTTACCACGCTTGGCGAAAAAAGTGAAGGGGTAAGTACCCCCACATACCCCTCCATGGCCCCGCCACTGGTTCGATTCGACTTCGAATAATAGACTCGATTCGATTCGTATCGACAATATGTGATTCGCAGGGGCATAGGGACTAGATATACTTCTTGGACTTCGATCACACATACAGTCGGTCTCATACAAATGGATGGTCTGTAGCCGATTGGTGGTATTGTGGTCCTAGCATGACCAATTTTTAGTCTAGTGCATGCTGATCAAATAAGTTGCGACGTCCATGCATAATGATTACTATAGATGCAGTTATCCACAAATAAATTTCCCGATTTTTTTTCAAGTGTAATGGTCCATTCCCCATCAACAAATATTCACCACCAAGGCGTGCCTTCGTTGAAGGCGTCACTTAATGATGTATAGTTGGAACTTTTTGTCTGTCGGGACTTGAGTCATCCTGATAATGTTCCCACACCCCCAGTCGGTTATCTTTCCGACACCCCCGTATTGAGTTACAAATACTACTATTTTCAGGTATTTCTCAGTACAAGAAGGGGAACGTGGATCATACAAAGAATACAAAAAGGAGGAATTCCACTGGATATGACGCTCAACAGAGCGTTGACCACTGTTGTAAAGAAACTACCGATTCCGGTCATTGCTAGTTTAATGGAGAAACGACTGAATGAAAGGATCGACCATGAACTTTACTCGCTGAAGCCAAATTACCCTCCATTTGCCCAACACCCTATGGTAAACGACGACTTACCTAACAAGATCATAGCAGGTCTGGTCACCGTGAAACCAAATGTGAACAGATTTACCGAAACTGGTGTTGAATTCGACGATGGGACATTTGAAGATAACATAGATGTTGTCATATTAGCAACAGGATACTCATTTGGATTCCCTTTTCTGGAAAAGGAACTACTCGACATTAAGGATAATAAACTTGAACTCTTCAAGTACGTTTTTCATCCAGATTTAGCCAGACAGACCATGGCAATGATCGGTTACATTCAGCCACTGGGTGCTATTAACCCGATTTCAGAACTTCAAAGCAGGCTCGCTACCAGAGTTTTCAAGGTGAGTTTTTAATTTGATACCAAAAGCATAATACATGAGTAGTAGGAGAGGGATGGACGACCCATATTGGGAGATCGCATGGGGGACGTCATCGCCATATGGCCCTGTTACGCCATGATTGGTTGTCTTGATGTGAGCCCAGTAGCGATAAGTAATCTTAGTGCGAGGGCGCGGTGGCGTCACGGTAACCGGTTCTCGTCAGATCACCGAAGTTAAGCAACGTCGAGCGCGGTTAGTAGTTGGATGGGTGACCATTTCAGCGACTAATTTGCACTCCTGCGTTGTGTCCTTGGGCAAAGCACTTAACCCTGATTGCCTACATGGGGCCACGATGATGCAGTGTACTAAGGCGTACTGCACGTCGATGGTGCGCATGTCTTCAACAATCTAACCCTGCCTGTGCCGCGATGCAGAGTTCAGAGTTACGATGTTGGAGAGCTGACAGCTGCTCGTCGTTGCTCGGTGGTTCTCTCCGGGTACTCCGGCTTCCTCCACCCGTAAAACTGTCACCGACATGATATGACCCTGTCTGTTAAAATGTCGTTAAACTCTAATAAATGAATAAGTGTTAGTGCGCATGCGCTGTGCGTGCAGAAACCGAGGATTTAGTGGGAAGTACGGGCCAAATAGACAGTTGTCAGGTTGCTTGTGGTATTCTGACCGAGGATTTTGGATAGTTAGATTTACTCTTATACAAAGGAATGGGCCTATTGTAAGAAAAAAAAAAGAGAATTCTGGGAGAAATTTTTAGTCTGTTTCGGTAGTTAAGGATTGTTTTAGTGATTTGGGAAATTGTTGGGTCTATTTGGGTAATTAGACTTACTCTTATTCAATCGAACGCACCCTCAGAACACTTCCCCAGCCCATTGAAGGTCTTTGTGTTAAGTAGCAACACGTGCTACCATAGCAACCAAGATGGCGGTCTCCAATGTACGGAATGGACGACGGAAACACGTGTCACCCTAACAACACGCGCTGCGCATGCGTACTAAGACCACGTATCACTATGGGGATGATATCACAAGATGGTCTCTCACGCGGACAACTAAGACAACGAAACATGACGTACCTAGGGCACGTGACTATGGTGTCACATATGAGATCCCCCTCCCCCCATGAGATCCCCAATATGGGACGATCCATCCCTCAAATGTTAATTACATGGAAACAACAGTGGCACGATAGCGAGGCTTCAGTCGTTTGGGTAACAGCTTCCAATCGGGGGCCCAGGGTACAGTCAACCCGGTTAATACGAATCACTGGCTAATACGGGAAACGCGTTTTAAGTAATGCCCCACTCAGAACAGAGACGAAAAATTCCAAATTTCTTGCCCGAGTCCTCACTGCAAATCATAAATAACTGAAACCACAAAAACAAATATTTTGAAACTTCACATAAATCATGACTGGGACCCCCTCTACCAAAGATCCCCATGTAATTTTGATCGAGTTACAAGCATGGACGCAATTGCGGCCTACAGTTACTATAGAAACCCTATGAAAAATCACATTTTCATCTTCTTCTCTGGAACAACTGAGCCGACGTGAACCAAAGCCTGGCAGAGATAGTCTATGGGAGGTCCTCTACAAACGATCCTCATTTTGTTCCCATGGGTTTGTAAACATGGCCTCCAGAGGCATTCTTTGATTCTGATTGGTGGATTTTGAAAAATCTTCTCCTTTGAAACAACAGGGCCAAATGTTTTGAAACTTTTCATGGTTGATGATTGGGACCCCCTCTACCAACGATCCTCATCTAATGTTGATCGGGTTGCAAACATGGCTTCATTCGCGGCTTATAGTTACTACAGAAACCCTATGGGAAATCACATTTTCATCTTCTTCTCTGAAACTACTGAGCCAACGTGAACCAAACTTGGCAGGAATGGACTATGGGAGGTCCTCTACAAACGACCCTCAATTTGTTCTCGTGGGTTGAAAAACATGGCCGCAAGTGTCATTCTTTGATTCTGATTGGTGAATTTTCAAAAATTTTCTCCTTTGAAACTGCCATGCCAAATGTTTTGATACTTCAGAGAAATGATGACTGGGACCCCCTCTACCAACGATCCTCATTTAATGTTGATTGGGTTGCAAACATGGCTGCAATTGTGGCTTACAGTTACTATAAAAACCCTATGGGAAAATCACATTTTCATCTTGTTCTCTGGAACTACTGAGCTTATGTGAACCAAATCTGGCAAGCATAGTCTATGTCAGGTCCTCTACAAACGCTCTTCATTTTTTGATTCTGATTGGTGGATTTTGAAAAATCTTCTCCTCTGAAACCACAGGGCCAAATGTTTTAAAATTTTGCATGGTTGATGACTGGGCACTCTCTACCAAAGATCCACATTTAATGTTGATCGTGTTACAAACATGGCCACAATTGCGGCTTATAGTTACTATAGAAACCCCCATGGAAAATCACATTTTCATCTTCTCTCTGTAACTACCGAGCCGACGTGAACCACACTTCGCAGGAATGGTCGAATAGGAGGCCCTCTACAAACGATCCTCTTTTTGTTCCCGTTGGTTGGAAAACATGGCCGCCAGAGACTTTCTCTGATTCTGATTGCTGGATTTTGCAGAAATCTTCCCCTCTAAAACTACAAAGTCAAATGTTTTGAAACTTCACGTGACTGAGGACTGGGACACCTTCTACCAGTGAGCCTCATGCTATGTTGATATAATGTTGCAAACATGGCCATAATTGCAGCTCATAGTTACCATGGAAAGCCTATGGGAAATCACATTTTTATATGTAGTTTCAGGTGAGCGATTACAGGCTCTTTAGAGCCTCAGGTTTGTTGATGTAATTTCACCAAAGCGTCATTAATTGGAGTAATATACATAGGGAGTAATCGCTTGCCCAGCCAGGTTACGTGAAATAATTCATGAGAGGTGAGGGACGTTGTACAAACACGAGTGCGCGAATGCCCACGAGTGTTTTACAATACAGTCCCTCGCCTCGAATGAATCATTTCACGAAACCAGTCCAGTCAAGCGATTACTCTGTTTATTACTTTTCATTATTAACGATAATTATATTATTTAACCCTTTACCTAACGTAACGGCAAAAACCGGCCAGCGCTATTCTCAAAAATCGCCATATTTTTGTCTCTAAAACATAGGTTATGGCCCCTCACTGGAACGAGCTCGCGGAGCTCGTTCCAATGAGGGATCATAACCTATGTTTTTTAGACCAAAAATGAAAAAAATAGTTATTCAAGAATTTCTTTTGCAAGTGTCGTTGGTTTTTCATGTTAGGTAAAAGGTTAAAAAAAACAAACAATGAAGTCCCCGTTGCATCCACGGCAAAGCATCTTCGTTGGCGCGCACGGATACATGACACAATTGTTGATTGCATAATACACTTGTGAAGTCTTCGTTTATAATCAAACCCGGAAATCCCAGTAAATCACACTTTGGAAAGTATTAAATGTTTATATTGTGTGCTGCCTTGTTGTTTGAGCGTTGTATCACAATCGCCAGAAGTTATGGAGATGAGGCATGTCAAATCAATTGTGAGGCATGTTAAATCAATAGCTAATTCTTACTTATCAAATCCAGTATCGTTGGTGAAGGCAGTCTTCCCTGAAACTTAAGGAAGTGGTATTTCATCACCCCGCCCGTTTTCCGTCCGACACCCATGGCCTATAGGCACATAGCCAGGAATGTATATAATGGCGGAATAGAGATTGGGGGGGGGGGGGGGGCGGATATTAAAAAAAAGAATCCCTTTGGAGGCCCCTGTGTGGACCTTCCATGAAGAAAGTTTTGATAAAAGCTCCAAAATGCAGCTATTTGGTGATATTTTGAGTCTGCATGGGGGCTCGTCAATTTTTACCAAGTGTGAGATGTCATCTGCAATTCCATTAGTTGGCGCCTCATGCAGATCGTAGAATTTAGGATTTTTAGGGGCCGAAGTGGATTTTTTTTTTTTTTTTTGGGGGGGGGGGGGGGGGGTCCCCAGCCATTCCCCTCGGCAACACCGTTGCCATGGGCACCACTGCAGTAAAAATTGTAGAACTGTACATATATCAGAGTCTACATACAGCACAATGACGAACCGCTGTCAAGATAATAAGTGCTCTTGGCATTCAGGCTTAGGTTGCAAATTCGACCATCGGCAGCGGAAAGGCTTCGCTGTCCAAATACCTTACAGGGAGCACCAAGTTTGGTAGTGAGGAGACAGTACAGGGAACATCAGTTATGGGGTTGGTGTAGTCTCCTATTAAAGCAACAAATATCGATCGACAGGCAGTGGCATAGCCACGGGAATAGTGTGCTTTTTATTAAAGATGCTTGTTGTTGCTTTCTCTCGAAGATCTTCGAGAGATCTCAAGTTGTATTAGCGGGGACCAACAAATGCCCAGGGACATTTATTTGTAGGGCATTGTAGGGGTGGGGGGTGGGGGGGGGGGGTGGTATCCGACATCGTTTGTTTGATTCGTTGAGTGATTCCCTCACCTTGCCAGCTTCTACCTGCATCTGAAACTGAGGATACCGGAGAGATCCCAGAAATCTGAGTGACGTTGGGGTGGGTATAGGGGTGGGGGTGGGGGGGGGGGCGATACACTCTCCCATAGGTCACTGGTGAGTGGAGGCTTAGTGAAGGTCCGGAGGGGGGGGGGGGGGGTCACATGAGAAAAATTCAGAATTTTGGTATCTGAAGAACGAATTTTAAGAATTTTTCAGCGGAAAGTCCTCACTACCTCGTACTCCAGAAGCCCGTCTTACGGGACAAGACGTGGTTATAAAAGCGACTAATTGTGTAAGCAATGTGCCAGTGTATGAGAGAGGCGCAGTTCATTTTAATTAGGACTTATTATCTTCTAATTAGGACTTATTATCTCATCATTAGGATATATCATCTATTCCAAGTTTATGGCTATGACGTTTGTTCTAGGTCAAAAAATACAAGGAATATTTAAAAAAAAAAATGAGCTTTTATGCAAAGAAGCCATTGGAGAGCCTCACAGACTTTTCATTTTCCAAAATTTTCCCCAGAAAAACTGGCCCCACCGACGAGAATGGAATAGCCCTCTCGTGATCACTCACAGCTCGCCGCTACGGGCGTTTAATCTTGTGCATCATGACTAACAGGCCTAATTGCGATATTTAACAGTTAGAGGTTTCTTAAAATGAGGTCTAGTTAAATTCTGTAGTGCTGGTTCAGTCTCATTCCGGTCACTGGAAAGGAGTTACGAGGGAGTTTGGTAGACAACTGGGTTTAAAATTCAGCTAAATTGTCTGCTAGTCATGTTCGGTGAACAGTTAAATTTCCACTACTTAATAGCACAGTCATGGGGAGGGGGACTGGCCTCACCAACCTCACTTTCCCGAAAAATGGGAACACTGTATGTATTCATACCTGAGACCCCTAGAACTGGTTCATGTACTTTCGCTCTGATATTTGTTGGGTCATTTTTCATTGGTTACTCTTACACTCTCTGGGTACTTATGGGGAATAGACAATCTTAACCCTTTACCTAACACGAAAGCAGGTGACACTTGCAAACAAAATTCTTGACTAAATATTTTTTTCGTTTTTTGCATCACAAACATAGCCTGTGACCCTCATTGGAACGAGCTGAATGAGCTTGATCCTCTGAAGGGTCATTACCTATGTTTTTGAGACATAAAATGAAAAAATAATGCAAATTGAATGGTTATTTTGCGAATTGTGCTGGTCGGTTTTGTCCATTATTTTAGGTAAAGGGTTAACCCAGCACGAGGTGAAATGAAGTGGGGGATAAAGTTTATCTGCTGCCATTGGCAGCTGCAAAATATTTTGTCCCCCTCCGTACTTTATTTTGGACGGCCATGCCCCTCCCCAACCTTCTAGTCATTACGAGGAGAATGTGAAGACATTTAACTCTTCACTGAATATGACTAGCAGATCTCCTAATGATGAGATAATAACTCCTAATGACGAGGTAATATCACCTAATGATGAGATAATATCTCCTAATGATGAGATAATATCCCCTAATGATGAGATAATTATGTCCTAATGATGAGATAATATGTCCTAATGATGAGATAATAAGTCCTAATGATGAGATAATATCTCCTAATGATGAGATAATATCTCCCAATGATGAGATAATATCTCCTAATGATGAGATAGTTATGTCCTAATGATGAGATAATATGCCCTAATGATGAGATATTTCCTAATGATGAGATATCTCCTATGCCCTAATGATGAGATAATATCTCCTAATGATGAGATAATATCTCCTAATGATGAGATAATATCTCCTAATGCTCGGATAATATGTCCTAATGATGATATAGTAAGTCCTAATGATGAAATAATATCTCCTAATATTGAGATAATAAGTTCTAATTAGGAGATGGTTATGTCCTAATGATGAGATAATAAGTCCTGATGATGAAATAATATCTCCTAATGATGGGATAATATCTCATAATGCTGAGATAATATCTCCTAATGATGAGATAATAAGTCCTAATGATGAGATAATATCTCCTAATGATGAGTTAATATCTCCTAATGATGAGGTAAACACATAATATCTCCTAATGATGAGATAATATCTCCTAATGATGAGATAATATCTCCTAATGATGAGATAGTTATGTCCTAATGATGAGATAATATGCCCTAATGATGAGATATCTCCTAATGATGAGATATCTCCTATGCCTTAATGATGAGATAATATCTCCTAATGATGAGATAATATCTCCTAATGATGAGATAATATCTCCTAATGCTCCGATAATATGTCCTAATGGTGATATAGTAAGTCCTAATGATGAAATAATATCTCCTAATATTGAGAAAATAAGTTCTAATTAGGAGATGGTTATGTCCTAATGATGAGATAATAAGTCCTGATGATGAGATAATATCTCCTAATGATGGGATAATATCTCATAATGCTGAGATAATATCTCCTAATGATGAGATAATAAGTCCTGATGATGAGATAATATCTCCTAATGATGAGATAATATCTCCTAATGATGAGGTAATTATGTCCAAATGATGAGATAATTATGTCCTCATGATGCGATAATCATGTCGTAATGATGAGATAATATGTCCTAATGATGATATAATAAGTCCTAATGATGAGATAATATCTCCTAATGATGAGATAATATCTCCTAATGGTGAGATAATTATGTCCTAATGATGAGATAATATCTCCTAATGATGCGATAATCATGTCGTAATTATGACATAATATGTCCTAATGATGAGATAATTAGTCCTAATGACGAGATAATTATATCCCAATGATGAGGTAATATGTCCTAATGATGAGATAAGCATGTCGTAATGATGAGATAATATATCCTAATGATGAGATAAATTATCCTAATGATGAGGTAATATGTCCTATGATGAGTATCTCCTAATTAGGACTTGTGGTATCCAATTGTTTTTTACTCGGCTTCACCAATACGCTTCCATAGTTTTGCTCTCTGTCAGAAATATATTTATTTATTTAATAGCCATATTTCTGCACAATGGCTAATGATGACCACGACAGTTTTATGGGCGGAAGAAGCCGGACTACCCAGAAAGAACCAGCGAGCAACGGCGAGCAACTGTTAGCTCTCCAACATACCAACTCCACACATGTAGAGTTAGCATTGTTTGAAGACAGGTGTACCATCGGTGTGCAGCACGCCTTAGTACGCAACGTCACCGTGTCCCCACGTGGGCAATGGGGTGAAGTGTCTTGCCTACGGACACAACGCGGTTGCCGCAGGTGGGATTCGAACCGAAGACCTCTCGGCCTGCAGCCTGCACCTCTATCTACTGAGCCACCGCGCCCCCTCTCTGTCAGAAAGCAAAATAAACTCACTGCAAGGTATGAAAGGCAGCCTTATGAGGTGACTGGTGTCAATGGGAACGTTTTGACTTTAAAGTTAAATGATAAAGTAATCAAACGTAATGTGGGTTTGGTGAAGCTCTTTTAGGGTAAAATACCCACAGAACAAAAAAGTAATCAGATTGATCAATGGACAGAAGACAGTGAGTCAGACTTGGCTTTTATGGTTGGATCAGACTGCACACATGGAGAGAAGCATAACAACACTCCAGGTATCATGCTGATCAAACATAAACATGAAAGAGTTGAGAGCAGTTCCTGCCAGAAATCGTAAAATTCCAGTCAAATTCAAAGATTATGTGCTTTCTCAGAATTAGTGAGGTAAGGGAGGTAACTCTGGGAATATCTCATTCAGAAAAAACTATCACCTTCAGCATCAAGGGAAACAACTCTTTTGGGACCTCAACATTAAAATTTAATTTTAGTTTCTTCATATTTGTGGGTAAAGAAAGGCTAAAAAATACCATTGACCTCAGTGCTAACCTTCCACTCTCTGCAGAAAAAAACAAGTTGTTTTGAAAAAAAAAATACCTATAATCCACATTATATTTTTCTCTTGAAAAAATTAAACTGGAAAAATATATGTTGCCATATCTTTTTCAATTTAAATTTCGAATTTTCACTTCTACCGTGTGGTTTAGAAGTGAATGACCTTGACACTTTTTTATACCTCATGTTTTTGAGAGATTCTCACACATTCCAGCACAAAATTACAAACAAATTTTTTAATCGTTCCTAAAGTGGATAATTTTTTTTTTAAATTAATGGTTTCAAAGCCAACTGGTACTGAACCAATCAGCCGATCAGCCGATCTGCCGCATTTAATCCTACTCACAGCAGGAGGGGGGGGGGGGGGGGGGGGTAGGAAAAATTTGCAGACACCGATGCCGATTTTTTGTTTTTGACCGGTCGGAGGACCCACCCACCCACCCCATGTAATTTTTTTCCAGTTTTACAATTTTTTTCCGGGGTTATCTGAACCACCCACCCCCACTAAATACATGCTTCTGCATCATCCTTCCCACCATGCTGCACCATAACCAATTTTATCATACAGTATTGAGTGATTGACCTTGTACAGTAGGACAGGTCTTGAAATAACATCTGTTTTATCAGACCAAAGTGGTCTCTTAAGGAAGATGGTCTCCCATAACAAATCAAATATAGAGTAAAGCTGGTATGTCCAGGTATGTCCATATAAAACATGGTCTCCAAAGACATCGGTCTCTTAAGGCATGTTCTATTGTAATTCATTAACACTCTTGAATGTCATATCATTAACTTTTTACCTATAGTTATCTCTCCATGTGTTTAGACATGTTGTAGAAACCAACAATATATATGGTATTCGACAGAGTTCAGAGAGCTTTGTAAAATATCATACAAATTGTTGATTTTTTTGACGAAGGTTTGGGTGGGGCATGGCTGGGTTGGGGGAGGGGATTTATTACTTATTTTAAGTCCAGCTCTAGAAGGTCTGGTACATGATTTTGTTGACACCTGTGTTCTCAGATGTGTTTGAAATAAATTAGCAGTTCAATCAGGTTCAATGTTTAGTAGTTTTTGTGTTACATACTTCCTACAATGGCAATTAGGGTCATTGGTGTTTTCGTAATAAGTCTGGATACATCGTTGTACAGAATTGTTCCTGCAGCTGAAATCTGTAACTGTTCCTGACTTCACATAATTGTCTTTGCTCCTCATCTAATCCAGCCGATCTCACCAGGGTGAACATATTAGAAATTTAATCACACGGAACACCCTCAAGATAACTTATCCTTAGAGTGCTGTGTTTGATAATTGCAATTAGTGATGCATTTTAGCTTGCATTATTCAGTATGCCATACATTGTATCACTATAAGCCGAATCATAGCTCAGCCGCAATAACAGTTTTATAATCGTATATAACCCATGGTAGGTACCCCCTGATAACTTGAGTGTCTTTTTATTGGTTCTTGAATGATACTTCACTGATTATGGTATACAGTTTTGTCCAAAAGTGTCTGAGGAAAAAATTTGCAAGCATCGGAAATTTTTTTTTGTCCTCCTTGACCACCCACCCACCCCGACATCAGTGTTTTGCAAATTTTTTCCACCCCCCCCCCCCCCTGCTCACAGGGTGTCAAATGTTCCTGGTCACGTGTTCACTTATTTAGGCCTTCATAACCTATTTAGTCTGTGTGAAAGACACAGACTATTGTTTTTGCACGGTTTCCTTTTAGTCTGTGTGAAACACACAGACTATTGTTTTTGTATGGTTTATTTTTATTTTTTTTTAATTCTTCTTCTTCTGTATTCTGTCTTCTGAGCACTTTTTTGTCTGCAAGACAACTCGAAAAGGAATTGTCCGATCTCGTTGATGTTTCGCATACTGACAGAGAGACACAAGATCTCGGAAACTAATGTTTTTCAGATTCCTGGGGCCTTGGGTTTGTCTGTGGGGGTGTTTTGAAAGTGGGTCTCGTCCATATCTCAGGCGTGATATGACCTATGGACCAACAACAAATGAGTCGACACTCGATGGAGATTCAAAATATGTGTCAAGGTCATTGAGGTCCCCTAGGGATTAAGTGCATTTTTCAGAATTGAGGGAAATCACATTTTTGGACCCCTAATGCATTCCCAAAGTCCATAAATGCATTTTTACGTAAAAAAAAGTGGGCATGGCTAACATTTTTGAAATTGGGTCACGCTCAAATCTCAGGCATGGTATGATGAATGGACCAGGGACTAACACCAAATGAATCGTCACTTGCTGGAGGTTCAAAATATGGGTCAAGGTCACTGAGGTCACCCAGGGGTCATTGAGAGCATTTTTCAGAATTGTTGGAAATCTCATTTTTAAACCCCCTAATGCATTCCCAACTCCATACATCCATTTTTACGTAAAAAAGTGGGGGTGGTGAAAACTTTTGAAAGTGGGTCATGGTCATATCTCATGCATGGTATGACGAATGGACCTGAGACCAACAACAAATGAGTCGACACTCGATAGAGGTTAACAATATGGGTCAAGGTCACTGAGGTCACACAGGGATCAATGAGTGCATTTTTCAGAATTGCTGGAAATCACATTTTCTGACCCCTAATGCACTCCCAAGTTCATACATGTATTTTAACACGAAAAAAGTGGGCGTGGTCAAAAGTTTTGAAAGTGGGTCATGCTCATATCTCAAGCATGATATGACGTATAGATCTCGGACCAACACCAAATGAGTAGACACTCGATAGAGGTTAACAATATGGGTCAAAGTCACTGAGGTCATCCAGGGATCACTAAGTGCATTTTTCAGAATTGCTGAAAATCACATTTTGGACCCCTAGTGCATTCCCTTGATCGAACCCTTTGAATATTGTGCACATATATGCCTTTTCTGGTTTCTTGGAAGAATTGATCTGATTCCTGAAAAAATATCTTTAAGTACTGTTAACGAAAACCTATTTCTGATTTCTTTAAAACTATTTTATCCCCGAAAATAAGCCTCCAAAGTATTCCAATTACATTCACAGAGGGGGCGTGGTGGCACAATAAGTAGAGGTGCAGTCTGCAAGCTGAGAGGTTCCATTGCCCACGGGAGGTCATGTTGGCGTTGTGTACTAAGGCAATCTGCACACGAATGGTGCACTTGTCTTCAGCCAATGCCAGCCCTGCTTGTGTGGAGTTAGTATGTTGGGGAGCCTGGCAGTTGCTCACCGTTGCTCGGTGGTTCTTTCCGGGTACTCCGGTTTCCTCCACCAGTAAAACTGTCCAACACAAGGTGACCCTGGCTGTCAAAAGTGTCATTAAACCCCAATAAATAATATATTAATAGAAGGCATGCCTTAATGGTGTAGTTGGAATATTTCTGCCGCCTTCCGTGAACTGTTTGTCAACACGATACCCCGAACACAATCAATCCTCTCTAAATGTTTTTGTTATACTGATAGAGTGCCACTAGTACGCAGTCAACTATGATCTATTGGAGGCTAAAATATGTTCAAAGCTTCAACATGTATTGGCAAATGAGTTCTCTGAAGCAATAGTCATTATTTAAAACAGGCGAGAAACAAAACGGTCAGAGAGAAAGCTGTTACATAGAATAACATTGTGTTTTTATTTATTTATTTAATATCAGATTACAAAATTCACCCTCAAACCATGTTGAATAGAGAACCCTTCACTTTTCAAAGCATTTTTAAAAAAAAAAATTTCTCAATCATAACTCAGAATCAACGGGTTTCGGGATGGATTGGTGTGCGACTTTCTCGGAGCACCTATCACAATTATAAAGTAATAAAATGGAATATTTGAATGGCCTGTTTTTAACCCTCTTAATACTTCAATGTGAGTACAAACAGCTTTGATATATCTCATGGCTATAGAATGTTTTTATGCTTTCTTTTCTGTAACATTTAATTCTATGTGGAATGGGACTCCTTTTTAGTGTACCTTCTAAAGTAAGACATTCTTAACCCTTTACCCAACATAACGGCAAAAACCGGCCAGCGTTATTCACAGAAATTTCTATTCGGTTTTCATTATTTTTTTCATTTGTGCTTGAAAAACATAGCTTATGACTCCTCTTTGGAACGAGCTCGTTTTTAAAGGGTTAAATGAAGCATTTAATGGGGGTATTTTAACCCTCTCAAGAGCTTAGTATGAGTCACAAAATTTTTATTTTTTGCAAAGCGAGAATAATGAGAACACTTTCCGTTCTCACAATGTTGCTCTAAACACAAATGGGCATCGATGGGACCTTGGTATTTTGCTAATACCAATAAGTCTTCAGATAGGCTCTTGGTAGGGGGCGGGGGGCATTGTACACATTTTGTACTTCTGTGAGATATATAGTTTTATATCTGAGAAAAGGAGGGATGTTGTGTATACGTGTAGATAGTCCGGTATCTGTATCATGTGGAGCGATGTACCTGTAAACGTGGATAACTATGTATGGAATAAAGATGAATGGACGAACGTCGTGGTCTTCATTTATATATTGTATTTATATGAATACTGTTCCAGGGCAGGGACATAACAGTGATCTCCTGAACACAATAGCAGTGTCTGACGTCAGTAACGAGTGTATCCTCGACGTGCCCGGACGACAGCCTAGACCCTCATCCTAACTGCTACCAGTGGGCCTTCTGATACGGTCCAGGGGCAACTGCTGCCACTCGTCATGCAAAATCGGCCAAATTCTATACAGGCGGATCCCTTGCTTGCATACGACGTCCAAGAAAATCCCAGATGTGTTCTAAAGGATTCAAATGGGGGCTCGTTGGAGGCCAAGGTAGTGATGTAATAACATTGTTCTAAAGGAATGCTCTCACAACATGGGAACAATGTGATCTTACATTGTCGACCATGACTACAAGGCTAGTAGCCAACGATTGGTTGTCAAAATGAGGAACGACAACCGGATTGAGAATGTCCCGGATGTACTGATGACCATTGAGATTCCCACGTACAGTCACCATATCAAGTTTACAATCATGAGAGAAGCACCCCCAGATCATAATTGATCGTTCACCATAAAAAAATAGTAGGTCTGATGTTCCTGGACACGTAAGCAGTATTTCTATGCCTCCACACTCTCATGCGACCATATGTGACGTGAAACGGGAACCTTCTCTCGTCTGACCAATGGACTCTCCTCCATGTCTTGAGATTCCAATGTTATCGTGCCATACACCACACCAAACGTCATCTTTGATGTTGATCGGACAGAGCAGGACGCTTGACGACCTTCCTGGACCTCATACCCAGTGCTTTGAGACGGTTTCAGACAGTTCTGTTGCACCAAGGCTTGATGTGGAGCCAAAGGCATTTCAAAATCCCACTTGAAACAAAGGGTTCACGCCTAACGAGGCGTGTCTAACTCCAACATTCCAGAAGAAAGGTCTTTCAGGGTTTGTCCAGGCTTTGTCGGTCCTTAACATTGTTGGTTTGTTGATTTTTTTGGACAAATCTGCTGATGACAGAATGGCTGCAGCCAAGTTACCTTCCAATAGCTTTGAATGACATGCCTGTTGCATGCATGCCAACGAATTGCCATCTTAGTGCCTCTGACAGTCTCTCTCTTGCCATTTCAACATTTAGTTATAAAAGAAGTGACACATTTTCTTGTGTTTTACCCAGATAGTGCATGTGGATGACCGTGTTTTTTGTGACATTCGTGGGTAGCATGCTTCACGTGGATGAGGGTGTGTGTTTGGGGTGCGCTATCAACCAGAAAACATCATGTTTCCCGAGATGAAATGTACTGCAAAACATTGCAATCATTAAAACATAATATTCAGTAACAGCAACTTCACTGTCGTGAAACACGTCAGGGGGTGGTTAAGTTCCAGGTGGATATATACAGAATATATACAGGGATAGTTAAACAGTTATATTGTAACGGTAACACATTCGTATACTGTGGGGGTATAAAGTAGCCAGATTGGCTGTCTTCCCATTACCCCCGGTTTATATCATATTGCCGCATTGCACCGGACTTGCAATCGTGCGTAATTATTTACAACCTTAGGAAAGTAGTACGGTAAATTGACCGCTTTCCATTCTCTTCCCACGGAACTGTTACTCTGCTCCATCAGAAGCAGGGCAACAAGTCCGACTAGGGAATTTGGTATAGCCTATGCTAAGCTCCATAAAAAACTTTACTAATTAATTTGGTACATGATTTGAACGAGTTTAGGACTTGATCGAGTTTCAGTTTTGATCGAATTTAGGACTTGATGGCTGTCGTGTGGATAAGTCGGTCTTTCTCCCAACTTCAGGCTGATGTATGTCATCATAGTAATAATTTTACCAAATTATCACACGTAAGTCAATTTCAAACTTGAATGAATACAGTGCTGTTTGTAATAACCTTCCTCAGAACGGGGAACCATGTATTGGAATGCTCTCATAGAGGTATGCAGAAAGCAATTCCAGAATTCTGTGCTATTCAGACAGGACAGAAGTTGGAAGTGAGGGGTACAAGGACGAGCCTAGAGAACCTAGTGGAAATGCTACTGTACTCCGTGCTGTAAGGATTTTCTTCTACTTCGACCATCTTCCGACTCGAAGTTGGAAGATGACTGAAGTTGAAGAAATGGGCCAGACAGTGACCACACCGCGGCATGCTCATCTAAACCAGAGACCATAGTGCGTCATAGTACATTTATCGATATACGATTGTAACTTTTCTCCTCCATGGTCGAACCATGTTAGACTTGAAAATTTGTACCCCTCCACTTTTATCGAACTTCAGCCACCTCTGATTTCAGGTAATAATACTTAGTCCTTCGTCTGTTTGGCTTTTACCCATATTGGCTGCGTAGATCACTGTTTTGAACTGCTTTCGGTCTGTAGCATAAAATCGTGAAGGTTAAACAATTTACTGAGGTGATATTTAGTAAAATAATTAATCTTTTGGTTACGTTTTATAGGGTGATGTAACACTACCAAGCAGAGACGCCATGTGGCAAGATATCGTCAAGAAACAAGAAGAAATGTCTAAACAATACACTAAATCTAGGCGTCATACTATTCAGGTAGAGTTTATACCGTACCTGGACGAATTGGCTGAACTGACAGGCTGTAAACCAAACTTGAGTGAGTATAGGTTGTGATTGTTATATAATACGAATATATATGGCTGTGTACTGAAAACACGAGGGTTTACCTCAAGATATTTGGAAGTTAAGCCTTTTAAAATGGTACACATAAATTCGGTGGCCGGTTAACAAATGTCGATGAGAGTAATGCTTGGGAACATAAAGCACAACTTGTATGAAGAATGATATTAGAAAGGGCAAAATTGTTGAACTATTTGCTCACCTTTTGTCGTTTAATGTACTGTACAAGTAAGGGAAAACAATTTACTATGAAATTCCCAAGTCTGAGTTTGGTTTTAAAGTGGGTTTGTGAAGATTTCAATGATCTTACGCAAACAACGTTTTCCCCTTGATATTATTGACTGGGTATGTCCATTGGGTGAGAGATATTGTTCATCTGACACAGCCCATTTCCTGAACTTGACACTGGTGGGAGTATGTCAGCACCTCTGATACAATCTCTTGTATTATACCTAGTTTATATCAATGTGTTTTGCAGGCTGAACTGAAATGGTAACTCAGTATCGCTTTGCAAAGCAACGAAGATACGCAACTCGATCAGTTTTTACGCAGTCACATTTCAATGTGTTCTAAACCTGAAGTTTTGTTTTCAACTAGGATTATTCTACCATATTATTAATAATATTACAGTTGATACCTATTATAAGAGTTAATTTTAACACAAATGATGAAGCGTATAATATACCAATATCTATTTATTGGACGCCGAGTCGAGTTCACGTCTGTCATTTGCTGACCAGGATTTTGCGTGTTAATTAATCCATGTGTAATTTGTTTTGGAAACAAAGGTGACATATCCCCCACCCCACGTGACATAACATGGCGAATGCTGATCTCTTCTTTTCATAAATACAGAATTTGGACCTGTACATTTTCCAATGATTTATTTACATTTTATAGCTGTGATGAGAAGAAGAAAATTTTCTGCTCGGAACTGTTTATAAGTATCTTTTTAATATTAGTTTTTATTTCAGGGAAGTTTTTAGATATTTAGTTTTGCAAGTGTGTTTGGGGAGGATCGTAGGGTGTAATAAGGAGGTTTAGTTGATAGGTTTTTCCAATTTTGCCGTTTGTTTAACTTAGTTACCTTTTTTTCGTGTGTGTTTGTTGCCCTGGTGTTTTTGTCGTTTTCGGTCATTGGATCCTGTATATTATTTGTAATCATGAATGGTAAGTGCACGACGGGTGTTCAGACGGAGGTAAGTATGGGTGTTAAGGGAGGTCTGAGGGAGATGAGACGAGGGGTGCAGGTGGGGGAGAGTGAGGATCCAGAGGCATGCAGACAGTGTAATATGAGGCATGGTGGTGGTCGGTCAATGGAGAGTAGTGGGGTATGTGCGAATTGCAGGGATATTTTACATTTGTTAGAGAAGTGTGTTGGATTCGAGCGGGAGATCGCAGAGTTCAGAGGGAGGTTGGGGAGGGCCGGTGTATCTGGAGTTACCCCGTTGAAGGTTACCTACGATAGTGAGGTGGAAGGTGGGTGGAAGGTCGTTGTGGACTCAAGGAGGAAACTGGGAAGCAGGAAACGTGGGAGAATAATGCTTGATGTGGGGGTGTAACTGAGGAGGGGGGTTCTAGTAGGAAAATTCGGAAGGTGGCGTCAGGTCAGGGCTGCGTCGAGTCCGGAAGCCAGAGTCGGCGTAAGGCTGCCAAGGTTGCCAGGCGGTGTTTAGAAAACAGGTTTAGTGTTTTAGACTCTGATACCCCTGGGGACGAGAGTGAGGGGGAAAGTGTGGGGGTGGGATGGTTGTTGATGATGATAGGCCAGTCGGGGTAAGGAGGGCGGTCAAGAGAAAGAGGGGGCCAGGAGCTTGCAAAACGAGAGGAGGTGCAGATGATATAGGAACAGGGGCCAGAAGAAGAAAATTAGTTGTAGCGGGGAGCAGCATTGTACGTGGGATTGACAATGTAGTTTGTGGTCCTGATAGTCCCAATCGAACAGTCTTGTGCTTTCCGGGGACGAAGGTGGAGGATCTCAAGGACCGGGTAGATGGCATTGTGGCAGGGTCAGGACTGGAACCGGTAGTGGTGGTCCATGTGGGGACCAACAATATCAGGGAGAGAAGGTCAGTAAGTTTGGTGGAGTTGTGTAGAGGCTTAGTCGGCAAACTGCTAAGTAGGAATGCAAGGGTAGTCGTATCCGGGGTCCTTCCTGTCCTTGGAGGTGGGGACGAACGGAACTCAAGGATTTTGGCGCTAAATGAAGAGTTAGAGGACTACTGTGTTGATCTGGGAATTCCCTTTATCGACCATTGGGACACGTTTTGGGGCAATGGGAGCATGTACGGGCGTGACGGGCTGCATCTTAGCAGGGCGGGGAAACGGGTATTGGGGCATAAAATTCTACGGGTAGCAGAGCCTTTTTTGGAGAGGAGCGGGGTGGGAGGTCAGAGGCAAGTATAACTAGAGTGGACATAGGTGGGGTGAACAAGAGTGAGGGGGACAGAATAAGTTTACCAAGACTAGCACCAGAAAACAATGGGCCCAGTAGGCGGAACCTCGGTACCCTGAAAGTGGGTTATAGCAACATCCAGGGTCTCCACCGGAAAGTAAGTGAAATTGCTACATTGATCGAGGCTATGGAGTTTGATGTCATGGGCTTAAGCGAGACGTGGGTAAGACACGGGGAACAGGTAGACCAAGTAAGCGGGTGTGTGTGGATAGGTGTAGGGCGAACGGAAGGCCAGAAAAGGGGGGGGGGGGGAGAGGTAGGCATGTACATTAAAGAGGCTTTAAAACCGTCGCTGATTACAGATCTGGAAGATATCATCACCTCGGCTGAGGTGTCAAAAGAAACTGGATGGGTAAAGATCAGTCTGAGAAACAAAAGTATTGCCCTTGGGATTGTGTACTGTGCGGTGGAGGGAAGTAAACCCGAGTGGAATGACTCGATATTGTTATAGTGTTAGGGGCGTATGAGTCTGGAGCGAAACGACATGGTGCAGTTTTCATCCGCTATAAGGTAAAGGGGACGTAACTCGAGATATTTTTGTTAAAAAACTCTTTGGTAAAAAGAGAGCAGTGGTGTTATGTTGACTTTGATGTTTGCCGGGAAAGGCGAATAATACAAAAATGTGTTTGAGATGTTTTCTGAATTTTTGATTATCTACCGATGAGCCTAATTCCCCGACATGGTGGAGAATCAAACCTACTTCGATTAATCTCGCCGTGCGATGTTGCTGTTTGCCAGTTATAGACTTTTTTCGTTATGAACGGTTTGAACTTTCCTTTGGTTGAAAAATGATGATTGACGTTGATCCCATGTATGGTCACGAGGTCGTCAACGCTGACCGTGGGGTCACCAATGACTTTATTAACTATGATAAAAACCCGTTTACCCCTCGATCTTCAAGACAGACTGTCAACAGCTTTCAGAGTGCAGATTCGGCAATGGACACGCGACAAAATGTCCCACCCATCATCGTGCAGTCACCTCTCGTGACGGACAAACTGATCAAGAAATTCTCTGGATTTTTACATGAAGACGCCTCAAAATTTTTAACCGAATTTCAGTCATATCTTGTTCTGTCCAATATTCAGGAACATTCCTCACAGGCTTTGGCAGCTTTTCATCTCCATCTGCAGGGTCCAGCTCTGGTGTGGTATCATACTCTCCCTGAGGAACCTGGACGATCTTGGGGCACCGTCAAAGCTCTTTTTCGAGCAGAGTTCTGTGATACTGTTAATCACCCTGCCTTGGTCGCTGAAGAGGCCACTTTTCACACAATGTGTTTAAAACCATCACAGCACATTGAGAGATTCAGATCATATTGACCCCAATGATATTCCTTTATCTAGTGATGAACAGTGTAATAAGATTAAGCGAATATTAGCCCAACGTCATACATCAGAGGGTATTCAATATTTCGTACAACTTGTGGGTGAACCCGCTCAAAATGCCAAGTGGTTGTCCTTGTCCAAACTTGACAATAAGGCTAAGAAGTCTTTATACATTAGACCCCCTCCGATTGTGTAACATAATCTTATATGAGATTATGTAATGTGAGACTGTTATAACAGGCTTTGTGTTTTAAGACCTACGGGTTCCATATTTGTTGTTTTGGGTGATTTAATCCTAGACTGGATATTACAAAAAAAAAAAAAAAATTTTCTTATATATGTGTTTCATAATTCTGACATTTCATTATGAGACACTGGAATAATCCACTGTTCGCATATCATTGTACATACATGAATATTATATACTCATGTTGTATATGGTTATGGTTGATTGGATTTTCTTGATTGTCTCTCTTTGACTTGTATCTCTGGGACCTAGCACGGTTTGTAAGTTTATGTAGATATACCCAATGCAATTAGCGGTATACAATAATACATGTATGAGTATTGGTATAGGTATTGGATGTTAACTAACAGGACACCATTCTACAGTCCTAAGATGTTATTTATTGTGTTTGGAGTCAGGTTTTGATACTCCCCCTTTAATAATAGTATTTGATTGTCCTTAGTAATTTCTTTTAACCTGATAATTTGATTAATTGCATTCGTAGGAAATGCAGATAGATAGACAGTTATGGTTTACCTGGCCAGTAAGCTATATGCATATTATTGGAGAATCAGTGGTGGATTCCATATTGATATAAGTCAGGTCATTTTCAAATTTAAATGTTCTCCGCTTACTTAATTTTTGTTCATTTTTGGGTCAGGTTGAATATGCATACTGTTGTTTGGCTCTCGACTCATTGGTAGGCCTACTCTGGGGGAAAATTGCTTCTCAATTTTATTTCAGCGGGGGATGTTATAGTGTTAGGGGCGTATGAGTCTGGAGCGAAACGACATGGTGCAGTTTAAAGGGGACGTAACTCGAGATATTTTTGTTAAAAAACTCTTTGGTAAAAAGAGAGCAGTGATGTTATGTTGACTTTGATGTTTGCCGGGAAAGGCGAATAATACAAAAATGTGTTTGAGATGTTTTCTGAATTTTTGATTATCTACCGATGAGCCTAATTCCCCGACAATATACTCAACACTAAGGTCCAATATCACTGAACTAGAAAACAGGGGGCTCGGTATAATTCTGATGGGCGACTTTAATGGACACATAGGTGATAAGGAAGAAGGCATAGAGGGTGGGGACAAGAAAGTCAACATGAATGGAAGGAAGCTGTTGAAATTCACAAATGAGCTCGGTCTGAAGATTCTGAACAGGGACGCTAGATGTAAGGGGAAATGGACCTGGGAGAGAAACGACAGAAAATCAATAATTGACTACATTCTCACAGATATGAATTTATGGAGGGAGGTGATAAGGGTAGAAGTGGATGATGAGGGCAAAATGGAGTTGGATAGTGATCACAACTTGATTACAGTGACGATGAGGGCCAAAAACCTAGAGAAAAGGAAAGGAAGCTTCAAGGAGGTTTGGGAACTCAAAAAGGATGCCGACTGGGCGAAGTTCGAAGAAAAACTGAAACCAAAGCTTGCAGCCGTACACAAGGGGGGTAGTGTCCAGAAGATGGCCGACGCCATAGTTGCGAGCCTAGTGGAGGCAGGGAAGGAAAGTGTAGGAAAGATTAGGGTGCCAACACGGGAACTTGGGTACAGAGTGAACGAAGAACTGAAAAGGGCCATAAAGGTTAGAAAAGCTAAATGTGCTGCATACAGGAGAACTAGAAACCTTAAGGGGGTGGAAAGCAATGAGGCCATGGTAGCAAAGGGAGAATACCAACAAGCACGAAATAAAGTAAACAAGATTAAAGACGACAACCGGAGAGTGCGAAATAGCAGTCTTATTAGGACGATAAGAACGACAGGGGGGTCGAGTTCGAGCGTATTTTGGAAATGGATGAACAAACGTAACAAAGGGAATAACCCACAGAGCATTAAAGTAGATGGCAGAGTTACAGAAGAGCGAGATCAAATCGCACTAGAGCTAGTCAAACACTGGGAAAAGGTAAACGATAAGCGATGGGGCATGGGGAACCCACCGGAGTGTCCGAACCAGGTCGAGGAAAATCTCCCGGACTTCGTGTGCAGCGAAATCAAAACTGAGGAGGTGCGAAGGGTGATCTCAAAATTGAGGAATGGAAAAGCGGGAGGGGTGGACGAAATTCCTAACGAGTTTATCAAAAAAGGGGGAGAGGAACTCTTGGAAAGCCTAACTGCCCTATTCAATTTAGCCATAGAAAAACAAGAGGTCCCAAAGGAGTGGAGGGAATGTAAAGTGACATTTATTCACAAAAAGGGGGAAAAAGACGTCTTGGATAACTATCGAGGGATCTCTGTCAGCAGCAACATTGGAAATGTCTTTTGTAAAGTCCTGTATGGGAGATTAGAGGAGGTGATTGAGGAGAAGGGTTTTTTTTGGGAGAAATCCAAAATGGCTTCAGGAAGGGAAGGAGAGTCACTGACCATCTTTTCACGCTATCCCAAATGATAGAATCCGCGAAAGCAAAAAAGAAAAAGATGTTCATGGCCTTTTTGGATGTTAAAAAGGCATATGATAGAGTATGGAGGGAGGGTATGTGGCGCAAGCTGGAGGCTCTGGGCTTGGGGGCGAGTTTGTTGGGATTATGAAAGCATTATATAAAGATGTACAGAGTGAACTTAGCCTGGGTAACAGGGGTGTATCCTTTCGCCAATTCTTTTTGCATTGTACATCAAAGGTTTAGGAGATGAACTCCTGCATAGCGACGAGAGGGTTGCAGTTGGTGACTTGAAGATCCCAGGGATATTTTTTTGCAGACGATATGGTGCTAGTGTCAGAAAGCGAAGAGGGGTTAGAGAAGATGCTGGGAATTGTTGGGAATTATGGGAGCAAATGGAGACTCGAACTTAATGAAAGCAAGAGCAAAGTTATACCCGTGGGCCGCAAAGTGGACCCCACTCGAAGGTGGAGAGTGGGGGAGTTCTGCATTTCGGAAGGTAGCAGTAGACTTCTTGGTGTAGGAGAGACTAGTGACTATGAATACCTGGGGGTAAATATTAACATCACAGGAAGAGGCATCTACCGAAACCACACAAATAAATTGATTCTGAAGGGGAAGCGAATCCTTAACCAAATGAAACTTATAGGGAGAAACAGTTTCAATAAGGTTTTCGTGGGGAAAACCATTTGGGAAGTGGTGGGTCTGCCAAGTATAACGTACGATACGGAAGTTGTACCCCTAAACCAGACAGTTGTTAAGAGCTTGGAAATCCTGCAGAACGATGCAGGCCGATGGATAACAGGCTCGAGTAATGCCGCAGCACTAGAAGCAATCAGGGGTGAGCTTGGGTAGATGAGGATCAAGGACCGGATAGACCTATTGAAACTCGGTTATCTTAATTATTTGGTAAATCTCCCCGATAGCCGATGGTGTAAAGTAATGTTCCTGAGAATTTTCAACTCAAATATCAAGACGGGGTGGATGGTCCAAGTGAGGGAGCTAGTAGAAAACTACTCAATGGAGATCTCGGACCTTGACGTTGGGGCAAACCAGGGCAAAAAGATCGTCAGAGAAAGGGTTATGGAGGATTGTAACCGTAATTGGCGAGAAGGGGTCAAATCAAAGAGATCTTTGGGTGGCCTGCGTGATAAAGAGAAGCCTGGTTTTGAAGAGTACCTTGATGGCACCTTTGGGGGGTCACTGTTGTTCAAGCTGAGGTCGCGGTCCCTAGAGCTGAGGGGAAAAATTGGGAAAAACAGTGAAAAGGAGTGCCAGATGTGTAACGTGGGCGTGGTGGAGACCCTGGAACACTTTCTTATAGAATGCCCAAAACACCAGTCTAAAAGAACAAGATTCACGGGGAGTATAATGGAGAAGTGGGATGGGGGAATGAAGGACATGTGGTTAGGGGGCGACTCAAAGGAGAGGGTTAATATACTAATCGGAGAGATTGGGAAGAATGGGGCAAGGGATGTCATCAAGCAGTTCGTCTCCGAATGTTGGGAGGAGAGAAGAAGCGCGGGAATAGGGAGGCAGTTGGTAGAACATGGGTAACCAAAGCCTTCTCATTCGAGAACCGCGACAAATCAGCGGCCGGCCGAAGTGTTATTATTATTATATTATGTACTTTGCAAATGTAAATAGTCGCCACCGCCATGATGCTTCTCTGACATAATTTCGTTATTTGTCTAAGAGGTTAAGGTGGTATATAAGCCTTATATACCACCTTAACCCTTTACCTAACATGAAAAGCAGACGACACTTGCAAAAATAATTCTTGAATAACTAATCTTTTTCATTTTTTGTCTCAAAAACATAGGTTATGACCCCTCGTTGGAACGAGCTCGACGAGCTCGTTCCAACGAGGGGTCATAACCTATGTTTTTGAGACAAAAAATGAAAAAAATAATGAAAATTAATTGGCGATTTTTGAGAATAGCGCTGGCCGGTTTTGGCCGTTACGTTAGGTAAAGGGTTAAGAGGTTAAGGTGGTATATAAGTAATGGAAAAGTTTGCTTGAAAATGGGTGAGACGTTATTTTCCATATCGTTAAAAATCTAAGAAAAATAATAATTTGTCACTTTTTTTATAAGCACCCGATGTTCACACATGTGTTTGTCACAAACATACACTGGCCTGATTCAAGACTGCAATTTATGCAGTTGGTTGCACCCCAGACAGCTTGAAAACTTAACGCTTCTGATAGATTAATGTATTACTAAACTTCCCCACAAATGTAAAATGGATTCGCACAATCGCTATAACCGATGTTGTATGCGGTAATCCCACTTAGGAACTAGGTGTTGAAAATGTTAATACTTGCGACTAATCAGGGTTGACAAATGAGACAATAAAGGATAAATTATAAAGCCGAGTACCGGGTAATACTTTTTGCCCTTAAAAAGGACGGTATCCGGTAAAAAGGACGGTAAGTGTATAAAAACTACGTTTTAAAGTACTAAATGTACCTCTGAATGTGTGAAAAGTGATTATTTAAGGAAGCTTACGCAATAATAAATATATAGACGGAAGATTAAGTATTGTTTGTTTTATTGTACACTATTTTCAAGACAAAATTGATATTTCGCCATCGACACTGATCGACACGCCATTTTGTGCAAGGAAAACAACGAATTCGCTGAGGTGCACGACGGGGTGGATATCATACTTGCTCGATGGAGGTGGTAACTAATTCGTGTGCGTAACATTTAGATGTTTCTGTTCACTACGAGGGGATTTAACAGAAAGGTTTTGGGATAGAAACCATTTATAATTTGAAAATAGTCTACAATAAAACAAACAATACTTAATCTTCGTTATATATATTTATTATTCCGTTCGCTTCATCAAATTGTCACTTTTCACACATTCAGCTGTACATTTAGTACTTTAAAACATAGTTTTATACACTTACCGCCCTTTTTACCGGCAAAATGTTGTGCTCAAGCTATTTTTTTTTAAACGGGGGTTCATAACTTATTTTCAGTTAGCGTTTCGCCAAACACATGCCGAAGTGATAATAAATATTAAAACCAACCACACATCAGTGGATACTAGTTCTAGATTCCTGTATGTCCTACCCCAATGATACTTACAGGCGCCTATTACGACTGGAGCGCCTTGTTCTCCACCAATCCCTATGTGTGAGCTCGCAGTGGTGGGCCCGGGGGTGGCTGAGGGCCCCCAAATGCAAACCATAATTAACTGTTTTTAACCCCCACGTTTCCCCAGGAGGCACCAGAATCGATCTCAGAGAATTTGAAGAAAAACAATATCCTGGGAAGGGCTCATAATCGTGGGAGGGAAGACGCACAATTCCAAAGTTCAAGCGTAAAATCGATCTAGTCCCCCCTCCCCCCCCCCCCCCATTTCGAAAATATGAAATGGATTTTTTTATCTAGTAGGGGCGTAGCCAGGATTCTATAATGGAAGGGAGGGGGGTAGCCATTTTTTTTTTTGGAGGGGGGGGGGGGGCAATCATGATATTTGGAAAGTCGTTGTAGGGTTTGCACCCCCCCCCCCAAAAAAAAATGCAAACTGTCACATACTGTTTTTAACCCCTACCTTTCTTCAGGAGGCACCAGGATCGATCTCCCCCAGAGTCTAGCAACTTAACCTTCTTCCCAATGGTGGGGCGGGGTAGGGATGGCGCTCCCAAATGCAAACTGTCATTTATTGTTTTTAACCCTCACCCAGGCCTTCGATTGGGGATCCTCGCTCTGCCACTGGGGACACCGTTGATATTGTATTTAGAGAATGCCATGGTTTAGCGGTCAGTGTCAATCTGAACCGGAGATTGGGGAGGCCCCACAGCGACCACATCATAAAAGGACCCATATAAAGTTAAATAAACAGTGTAAATCAGCATTTGAATTGCTGGTTTTGATGAATCCACCCCGCCCCCATCCCTTTCCCTAATAAACATGTGGAAGGTTGAGTTGTTGGAAAATATCGTATGATCTTTTTTCAGCTTGGGATATCTTCCAATATGCCATAACGCTGGCATATTTCAATGGCTTGAACTATGGAATTGGGCGTATTCCGTTCCACGGTTGTGGGCCCTTTCCCAGGTATTTTTTTTCTTCAAATTCTGAAGCTCTGAGATCGATTCAGGTGCCTCCTGAGGAAACGTGGCGGTTAAAAACAGTAGGTTACGGTTTGCATTTGGGACCCCTCAGCACCTCCCTCCCTCCCTCCGGGCCCACCACTGTGAGCTCACACATAGGGATTGGTGGAGTGAGCACAAGGTGCCCTAGTCTTAATAGGCTCATGTGGGTATCACTGAGGTGGGACTTACAGAAATCTAGAACTAGTATCCACTGATGTATGGTTGGTTTTAATATTAATTATCACCTCGGCATGTGTTTGGCGAAACGCTAACTGAAAATAAAATATGAACCCCCGTTTAAAAAAAAAACTTGAACACAACTTTTTGCCGGTAAAAAGGACGGTAAGCGTATAAAAACTGTTTTAAAGTACTGAATGTTCCTCTGAAAGTGTGAAGTGACAATTTAATGAAGCTTGCGCAACATACAACGAAGATTAAGTATTGTTTATTTTATTGTAGACTATTTTCAAATTATAAATGGTTTCTCTCCAAAAAAACTTTCTGTTAAATCCCCTCGTAGTGAACAGAAACATCTAAAATTAGCTACACCTCCGTCGAGCAAGTATGATAATATTCACCCCGTCGTGCACCTCAGCGAATTCGTTGTTTTCCTTGCACAAAATTGCGTGTCGATCAGTGTCGATGGCGAAATGATCTATTTTGTCTTGAAAATAGTCTACAATAAAACAAACAATACTTAATCTTCCTTCTATATATTTATTATTGCGTAAGCTTCCTTAAATAATCACTTTTCACACAGAGGTACATTTAGTACTTTAAAACGTAGTTTTTATACACTTACTGTCCTTTTTACCGGATGCCGTCCTTTTTACCGGCAAAAAGTATTACCCGAGTACCCGCTATCGGGTGTATTATCTGCTTAACACACAGTTTACATTTCGCGAAAATGAACAATGTGTCACATAAATATATAGATCATATGCTCATATCGTGACATACGATGTAAATGGGATTCTATAGTCAAAGACTGTAGAAGGAACTCCGTAAGTGGGATTCCTACACAATTCTGTGATTTGGCGTTAGAGAACTGATTTTTTTTTTAATTTTCGTTCTCGGATGTGTAGCTTGTGATTCATTCTTTGACGAGATCGAAGGGGGGGGGGGGGAGGGGGGGGTATTTTCCTCCGACACTCGACGTCGAAAAGTATTACAAATGGAAGAGATGTTCACCGACACTCGCTGAAAAGTATTACAAATGGAAGAGATGTTCCCCGATACACGGCAGCACGACCGCCCTGGACTGGTCACTTTCAACAAGTGGGCAACATTTCCGTGGACGCAATAATATTAGATTCCAAACACTAATTATAGGAATAATCATCAAAATAATTAATGAAGCTGAGGGATTACTAATGGTCCTCATGGCCTCATACGACAAAAAAGGGGTGCCGAAGGCCATATGTTTTCCAAAAAGGGGTGCCGAAATTGGGGTGCCTGGGGATATGGCTGTTAATACTGAAGAGTCGTAGTAAATTATACCTCATTGAGGGATTTTTCATGGTCCTCATAACCTCAAAATTCAATGAGGCTATGAGGGATAATAAACGAGGACTCACTGAGGGCTTTTACATAGCCCTCATGGCCTCATACGACAAAAAAGGGGTGCCAAAGGCCATATGTTTTCCAAAAAAGGGGTGCCAAAATTGGGGTGCCTTGGGATATGGCCATTGGATATAGAGGTGTCGAGAATCATTGTAATAAGGGGAGATAACTCTGCATACAGAGTATGGGAAATCAAGCAATCTGATTGGTTGGTTGTAATCTATATAAAGGATCTTGATAAAGGATACTACAAGAGTACTCGGAATAGGATCAGAACTAACAAGAATAGACCTGAAACGCTAAATATAGTAATAATAAGGTAAACTGTTCCAACTGGTAGGATCTTCTATGCTACTGGAGTGTACTCCAGTACAAAGGAACATGGTCAGGTAGACAAAAACTATTGCATATATAGATAGAAGCAGAGAATTCTGAAAGAATTCTAAATAGTAAAACTTGTCGGGTTGTTTGTGGTAATTAGATTCACTCTGATTCAATCGAACACACCCCCGAACATACCCCGTCCCATTGCAGAAAAGTTGGGTAACATAGCAACCACGTGCTACCATAGAAACCAAGATGGCGGCCTCCAGTATACAAAATGGACGACGGAGAAACGTATCACCCTAACAACACGCGCTGTGCATGCGCACTAACACCACGTATCACTATGGGGATGACGTCACAACCTGGACGCTCACGCGGGTTACCATGACAACACAACATGGTGCCACTAAGTCACGTGATATGACGTCACTTCCGGGATCATCCACCGGGGTCATCCAAATGGTCCCTGAAACATACGAGACACACTACTTACGTTATCTGTCCGATTTGAGGTGGGTTATATTTTATTAATCTTTTACCTACAAGAAAAACGCCATTCATTTTTTTTTTTATATTTTCACTTTTTGCTTCCAAAACAAAAGTTACAGTCCCTCAATGGAACGAACTCAACGAGCTCGTTCCAATGAGGGGTCATAACCTATGTTTTGGAAGCAAAAAATGAAAATTTTTAGTTATACGAGGATGTTTTTTCCAAGTGCCGCCTGCAACTCAAGTTAGGTGATGGATTAAAAAAGTCATACTAAGTGGCTAATTTGTGCGTGTGTGTGTCACATGATAAATAGAATATGAAATGAGTGTTTTTCTCATACAATATTTATGAAACTCGTCCAAATTTCCGTTTGGGCTCGACAGAGGCTCGCCAAAACGGAAAATTCTTATACTGGTTTCATAAATATTATATGAGAAAAACACTCATTCCATATCCTCTATTTATTACCCGGTAAAGGCATGCGTGGACTTAACTACTCACGCGTGGATTACGACCAGTCCACGGCAACGGTACTGTACTCGATGAAAAGTATTACAAATGGAAGACATGTTCCCAATACTCGTTGAAAAATATTACAAATGCAATTCGTCACTGTTAACCCAGTACGTGAACTGCAGAATGAGTTGACAATAGACCTCGGGAAGTGGAGTATTGTTTGTTTACTGTGGTAAATCGTAATTAAAAGTCTTGCCAAATGCTGAAGCGCAGATGCCCATAGGCGTATTGGTCCAACAAAAGTTACCGGTAACTCTGGAGGTGAGCCCCGAGAAAATTTGATTTTTCGAACTGAAAGAACGCTGCTTCCTGCATCTGAGCGATCAGTGACGACAGTCCACATAGCGGACATTTTCGTATCAGCTTCGTCGCAAATTTCGCAAAAAATGGTTGCAACAAAGGAGGTGGGTGGGTGGCTTATCTATCGAACCGATGATAGTTGGGACAAATGTGAGAAAATTTTGATTTTTGAACTGAAAGATGTTTCCTTGCATCTGAACGATCTGTAACCGACTAGATTGCTGGTATATGGAAATGCTCTCTATGTGGACTGCCAGGGCATTTCGATAAACTGACAGTCTATATAATCAGAACCATTTCGCTTCTTGGTCATTTTCACGAAATTTCATGCACCAACAGGTGTTGGACTACATCGATTTTTCTTTTTTTTTGGGGGGGGGGGGGGGGAGGGGGGGAGGCAGAAGGGCCCCCCAGTTGGGGGGGGGGGGGGCACCGGGAAGTTACCCGGTGGACTATATACGGCCAGTCTGCCTCTGCAGATGAATCTGGCCTGGATCAAGCTGTCTACCGTCCGTTCAGTTTAAAGCCCAATGCTCTAACCAATTAGCCACCGTGCTCCCCTTACCGGAAGCTGGTTGTCAGTAATTTTGCTGTATTTTAGCGGTAATTTTCAGTGCATGTGGGGGGGTAATACTTTTTGCTGGTAAAAAGGACGGTATCCGGTAAAAAGGGACGGCAAGTGTATAAAAACTACATTTTAAAGCTCTAAATGTACCTCTGAATGTGTGAAAAGTGATTTTTAAGAAAGCTTACGCAATAATAAGTATATAGAAGGAAGATTAAGTATTGTTTGTTTTATTGTAGACTATTTACAAGACAAAATAGATCATTTTTCCATCGGCACTGATCGACACGCCCATTTTGTGCATGGAAAACAACGATTTCGCTGAGGTGAACGACGGGGTGAATATTATCATACTTGCTCGATGGAGGTGTAGCTAATTTTAGATGTTTCTGTTCACCACGAGGGGATTTAACAGAAAGTGTTTTTGGAGAGAAACCATTTATAATTTGAAAATAGTCTACAGTAAAAACAAACAATACTTAATCTTCGTATTGCGCACGCTTCATTAAACTGTCACTTCACACTTTCAGAGGCACATTTCGTAAAACAGTTTTTATACGCTTACCGTCCTTTTTACTGACCGGCAAAAAGTTGTTCAAGCTTTTTTTTTAAACGGGGGTTCATATTTTATTTTCAGTTAGCGTTTCGCCAAACACATGCCAAGGTGATAATAAATATTAAAACCATACATACATCAGTGGATGCTAGTTCTAGATTCCTGTAAGTCCCACCTCAGTGATACATGAGCCTGTTAAGACTAGGGCCCCCTTGTGCTCACTCCACCAATCCCTATGTGTGAGCTCACAGTGGTGGGCCCGTGGGGGGGGGGGGGGGGGGGGGGGGGGGGGGTGCGGGGGCCCCAAATATGCAAACCGTAACTTACTGTTTTTAACCCCCACGCTTCCTCAGGAGGCACTAGAATCGATTTGAGAGCTTCAGAATTTGAAGAAAACAATTATCCGGAAAGGGCCCGCGACCGTGGGAGGGAATACGCCCCAATTCCATAGTTCAAGCCATTGAAATATGCCAGCGTTGTCGTCCCCCCCCCCCCCCATTTCGAAATTATGGGAAATGGATTATATATCTAGCGGGGCGTAGCCAGGATTCTGTAATGGTGTGGGAGGGGGCAATCATGATATTTGGAACTAGGCTAGACCTCCCCCAGAGACAAATTATCATAAACAATAAAACAAGCAATACTTTATGTTCGTTATATATATTTATTAGTGCGTACGCTTCATTAAATTGTCACTTTTCACACATTCAGCTGTACATTTAGTACTTTAAAACATAGTTGTATACACTTACCGTCCTTTTACCGGCAAAAAGTTGTGTTCAAGCTTTTTTTTAAACGGGGGTTCATAACTTATTTACAGTTAGCGTTTCGCCAAACACATGCCGAGGTGATAATAAATATTAAAACCAACCACGCATCAGTGGGATACCAGTTCCAGATTCCTGTATGTCCTACCCCAATGATACTTACAGACGCCTATTAAGAGTGGAGTGCCTTGTTCTCACTCCACCAATCCCTATGTGTGAGCTCCCAGTGGTAGACCGGGGGGGGGGGGGGGAGGAGGGGGGGGTTGAGGGCCCCCCAAATGCAAACCATAATTGGGAAGGGCTCATAATCGTGGGAGGGAATACGCACAATTCCATAGTTTCTAGCGCTATATCGATCTGTCCACACCCCCCCCCCCCCCCACCATTTCGAAAATATGAAATGGATTTTTTTTTTCATCTCGAAAAGGCGTAGCCAGGATTCTATAATGGATGGGGCATTTTTTTGGGGGGGGGGGGGGGGAGGCAATCATGATATTTGGAAGGTCGTTGTGGTTGGTTTTAATATTTATTATCACCTCGGCATGTGTTTGGCGAAACCCTAACTGAAAATAAAATATGAACCACCCCCCGTTTAAAAAAAAAAGCTAGTTTGAACACAACTTTTTGCCGGTAAAAAGGACGGTAAGCGTATAAAAACTGTTTTACTAAATGTACCTCTGAAAGTGTGAAGTGACAATTTAATGAAGCTTGCGCAATCTAAAACGAAGATTATGTATTGTTTGTTTTATTGCAGACTATTTTCAAATTATAAATGGTTTCTCTCCAAAACACTTTCTGTTAAATCCCCTCGTGGTGAACAGAAACATCTGAAATTAGCTACACCTCCATCGAGCAAGTATGATAATATTCACCCCGTCGTGCACCTCAGCGAAATCGTTGTTTTCCATGCACAAAATGGCGTGTCGATCAGTGCCGATGGAAAAAATGATCTATTTTGTCTTGTAAATAGTCTACAATAAAAACAAACAATACTTAATCTTCCATCTA